>BQNB010158105.1:4035-15071 GCA_026074375.1 Tanacetum coccineum
ACCATATTTTTGGCATGAATCAACAATGTATAAACTTTGTTTTAAGATTAGAAAAATATGTATGTATATTTATGAAAATTTCAAACCAAAAAAAAATTTGCGACTCAATTAGTGTTTTGATTCAATCATATCAAGAATGTAGTGTTTCTATGACTACGGGTATGGAAATCCTAAGCTAAAATAAAAAGTATGAAAATGATGAAGAACACCCAATTTTGATTGAAAGCAAAATTCGATGAAATCAAATGAAAAGAAAGATGAAAAACTTACAATAGATGTTGTAGATCGATTAGTTAGTAATTACCCCTTGAGAATTTTGGTTAACTAGATGATTTGAAGTTTGATTTTTGAAGGTTTTGGTGAAAATGGTTCGTTCACAACAGGTGGAAGAGGAAAGAAGAAAAAAAAATTATGTTTGGCTATGTATTTTCGACTGAAAAGGGGCTGTTTGTTTTTCCAGTGGCCGGTCCCCTTAAATAATTAAGGGGGCCACCCAATTTACACGGCCGGTCCCTTTAATTTTAAGGGGGCCGCCCTCTGAAAAAAAAATTCTTTGACTATTTCGGACGAGATAATCAAGATGTCAATTTGAGAGGTGATTAAGGGATGAGTTTTCTTGCAAGGAGGAGGAATTAGTTTCTTTGAAAGGAAAATTAATTGATTTGATTTGAGACGAGACGAGAATGGATAGTGAAAATAATGAAATAGCAAGACGTAGTTGAGAAAATCAACAAGTTGATTTCGATGGACGTAGATGATGGTTGACATGGATCCAAGACGATCGTTGGGGTCGAAGGGAGTTTGTTTCATCCATAGTGTGTCAATGATCTTCACGCGACTAATCCTACTTCTATGTTAATTATTAACCACTAGCTTGCTCTTCTTCATCTACGTGATTTTGCTACGTGGTCATAGAAGATTTCCATTTTGTATGACTAAAATATACGCGAAAGAATAGTTCATAATGAACTAATCTCTTCAAAGCTAGAAAACCAACAAATGGTATTTCTAGAGACTACACTATTTTCTAAGAACTAATTATACTACATCAACATAGTAACACATAGACATTTACTTATAATCTATACTTTAAGAATATGAAAAGTGAAACGTACCTTAGTCTTTAGAATAATCTTCATTAATGTCTTCACAATGTAGACGATAAAGGCTCATGGGAACCTTATCATGAAATTCTTAATCCGAAGACAAAGAGTGTATGTGGATTATTACCTTGATGAGTGATTAACAAAGTATCCCAAATTACTTTTGCGGTTTGACACATAAAAATTGTTTCATATTCTTTACGAGGTAAAGCATTATATATTACCATTTTGGCTTCATTATTTTTAGCAAGTTTCTTTTTAAGATCATCATCTTGTTTATGAAAAGATACAATTTCATCCTTTTTAGTTTCGGGATTAAATTGAATAGGAGGAAAATCACCATCGGTAATAACATGCCAAAGATCTAGATCTTTTGACTTCACATAAGTTTCGAATCTATTTTTCCAATAAATAAATCCATCACTTTCAAATAGTGGTGGTCTTTGCATAGATTGCCCTTCTAAATATTTTTCCGATTCCATAGATCGATTCAAGTTTTAAAATACAATTTATTTTAAAAATCTTGTTTAGCGTGGCTCTTGATACCAATTGTGGAAAACTAGAAGGGGGGTTGAATAGTTTACCGCTTTTTGATTTAATATTTATGTTTGTTTATAAAAACTTAGATTCGACTTTTTGTGAATTCAAAACTTGCACAATATGAACAATGTAAATAAGTAGAAGCAAATAAAAGATAAGAGTTGGAAAGATCAAACCACAACACAAGGATTTATAGTGGTTCGGTTACGAAGCTCCTCTTCGGCCTACTCCACTCCCCGAGCACCTAACTCGAGAGTTTTCTTCACTATGTCAACAAGCTCCTTTATGGCGGAGAAAACCGTACACAACGTTGCTTATATCTATTTCCGACACTAAGCTAGATGTCGAGTTCTAATCTTAGCTAGAACCAATCTATCACAACACAACTTCACAATTTGTTCACGACTTCACAACTTCACGACTACTTCACAACTTCACTACACAACTTAGCTTCACACCTTGAACACAACTACACAACTTCTTCACACCTTCACAACTTCACAACTTCACACCTTCACTACTTGTCCTCACCACACTACTTATGTCACAACTAACTAACACTACTAGAAAGGATCACCAAGATCCAACTATACTTACAACAATCACCAAAACCTAATAACTACACAACTTTACAAGATTTACAAATGATTTACAAGATATGGTGTGAATGCAATAAGATTGCAATGTATACTTGGGTTGTAATACTTCTTCAATTAATGATGAAAGTATTCTTCTCTTGCACTTGAGGAATTGAGTTTGGATAACTTAGAAACAAAGTTTTATGATTAAATGATCAAAGGATTTAGAGAGATGTGTGAGCTGTTTTAGAACAAAAAGAATGAGTGCAAAAGGTGAGAAAAATGTTGGGGAATAGTCCAGTATTTATAAGACAAGCTGGAGGAGCGGGGTCTATGGCCGGTCCCCTTAAATAGGGTGTCAACCCCCTTATAATTAAGGGGGGCCCCATGTATTTAAGGGGGTCGCCCATTTTCAGACGCTCCCTTTTTTGTCCTATTCAGGGGAGGTGTTTACTGGACTTTTTCTAGCCGTTTTAGGTTCAAAAATCTGAAATTCAAAATGTTTATTTTGAATAAAATATTTCTTTTAAATGTAGAAAATGTTTTGTGATGTTTATAAAAATGTTTACAACCCATTTTATAAATGTAAGGTTTAAAAAATTTCTTTGATCATTCAACAAATTAAAAGTTTTGTTTTGTTCATGAATAACTTTATGATTTACGTCAGGGGGGGGGGGGTGGGCGGAACTTAAATTAATGTGAAGAAAACTTGAGGGGCCGGTCGAAAGATGTTTGGCGAATTGATGATTAGTGATTACGATTAACTTAAGCACTTTACAGTTATGTGTTATCAGTTGCATGTTTTTGTCCTTCACCAAAACAAAAGAGAATGTTTAGTAAAATATCGCTATATTTCTACAACAATCTCGTCACCTTTGTTGATGATGACAAAATAAGTAAAACTAAAACTTATAGTATAATGTATAATTATACGTTGTTTAACACTTCTTCTCCCCCTTAGTTAAAACAAAAAGGTGGACTCCAAGATGAGACTTTTACTACACTTCAACTCTTCAATCAAAGAGGTGAGCTTGCATCATCCTAAGTGAAGTCTTGATTTTATCAATCCCTTTTAAACAATGACATTCCTTGGACATTGACTCAAGCGGATGCATATATCAAATAGTTCAACATCTAACCTACATCAATGGTTAGTTTCGCGCAATAAAATATATAGGGATGAAAGACCACATAAAAAAAAGTGTAGATTCTGTTAAACGGATTGCAAAACGTAATGGGCTTGGACATTTGCAAATGCTCCCCCTTGGTGTATGCTCCCCTTTAATTGGGGACCAAGAAATCGAGTAACAAAAAAGTGCTACAAAACCATAGTTTAGTAGAAAAATGCACTAATATATAATATGAATATAGATATATATGCAAGAACGACTTAGTGGGAACAAATCATGTAGTTTTAGGTATGATTGCACTCTAAAGTGTGCACTAAAGACAACCAAAAAAATTATTGAATTCTTAAGACTTGGAAATGTGTTAGGACCAATGAAAAGATTCGACCGAACACATGCTTAAGGGCTAAAACTCAATCAACACGTTCCTTTGTGGGTAACATCATCCTACCCAAGATAATGATGTGGATTTAAAGACTAATGGTGTATTGAGAGATTCCTAAATCCTTAGGTTTCTTTTTTAAGCATTATGGTATTCTTTTCATGTGTTTTGGGTGGTTTAAGATAAACATTATCGTAAAGACTAAGTTCAAACTAAATGTGAATGATAAGGATGAATTTGTTGAGGAAACAGAAATGAAGAGAAGATAAGCGGTGAATGGAAAAGGGGAAATAGTGTTGACTATAAGGTGTGTTGAGGTGTTTTTTGGTAGGTTGGAGAGTAAGGTGATGAGGGAAAGTTGGTTTGTTTGTAGGAGATATAGAGTGGCGTGTGTTGAATTTGGTTGACACTTTGAGTGGAGATTGAGAGTGAGTGTAATCATATGAATTGATGGTAGATGGGAAATGGAGGATGTTGAGGCAACTTGTGGTGAAAGTGGGAGTTTCCTTAATGAAAAGGTGTTGGTAATTCTATTGGGGTTGGATTTTTTTGTGTTTTTTTTTCCTGAGATGGTTGTTTAAATGTTGATGAACAAAGGTGAAAATGTGAAAATGGAGGATTTTGAGATGATAGGTGAGAAAGATGTTTGTATTTTTAGTAAGAGTGGTGTAGTCAATGGGTGAAGAGACGAAGTGCCGTTTGGTTTGAAGGTGTTTTTTGAAAGGTGCATAAAGGAACACTTGGGTGATGATATTGAAGTTTGGGTGATGGGGTTTTGGGTCTCCATTTTGTTAAATCAATGCATAGTTTGCTTTAAGTAGTATGATTGTGAAATAGGTGGTATTACCTTCATGTAGAAAACCAATTGTGATGATCCAACAACAACGTGAGCTTGAATATCTTCTTTGTGTTCTTCACTTGCTAAAGTGAAATGAATTGGTAGTTCTTTCATGGTGGTGAACATGTGGATGAAAAAAGTAAAGTTAGTGAGCAATGTGGTGACTCGATAACACTTGAAGCTTGAATGTCTTCTTTGTGTTCTCACTTGCTAGAAGTGGAAATGATTTGGTGGTTCTTTCATGGTGGTGACATGTGGATGAAAAAGTAAGAGTCGCGACAATAGTGATTGACTCGATAAAACACTTTGAAAGCTGTGAATGTCTTTCATTGGTGTTCTTCACGGTAGGTAAGAAAGTAGAATATGATGCATTTCATTACTAAATTCACTGACTTTTGACACATAAGTAACACACTTAGAGTGTCCCGGGATATGGAGGATGAGACGCATTTCATTTCAACATTTTGACAACATAGGCACACATGCTTATGATTTTTGGGATATGAGGGTGAGATGCCTTTCATTACGAAATTCACTTTGGTGGTTTGGGATGCACTAGAACTAGTTATGAGGTTTTATGGTTATGAGGTTTGAGTGTATGGTAGAAGTTATAGGTGAACGAGTGTGTTATCCCTTCCCATTAAATTTGTGCTCATCCGGACATAAATTTGAGGAATAAAAAGAATAAATGAAGAAGAATAGAGATGCAAGCGAGGAGCTTGACAATGTCCAAGACGAAAATGATGGTCTTAGCATACAACGAACTTCATCCACGAAGTTATGTAGCTCTTCTCGAGCATTGTGAATGTTCATAGAACAATCATACTACGAGGTATGAGGTTATCTTAAAGGTAGTAGCGGAAAAGGTGGACGGAAGGTATTAACCATCTATTTTTAAAATAGAGCATGAATAAGGATTTGTTAAACGAATTTTAGAACAAGAACTATATTTTAAATGTTGCATTTACGCTAATTAAAAATGACTATAAACATTTCGGACGAAATATTTAAGTTGTCAAACCTAACATAGAGGTGGGGTAATTATATTTTTATCTAACCTTACAATGACGAAAGAGTAATCATTTTGAAAAAGAACGAGATGATGATTAAATTAATGTGTGAGTGGAGACTCTAAGAATACTTAAACCATTTAAGCCTATTATGACCTATCAGATAGTGATACTAAGGGTTCGCATGTAATAAGAGTATAAATTCTAGTGTCAAGAAATAGTATACCTATACGCATAAGAAATATAGGTATGCAGATTTTTCTAAGCAATAGCATCCACACAATAATCAATAAGATTAATGTTGGAAAACTAAATACATTAAACGTTTAATTATGAAGATAGGCCATATCTAATTCGTTATGCATCAAATCAATATAGTGGCAAAAGCATATTTAACACATTAGTCAGTAAAATGACGCATAAAAACATATTTGGCATTTAGCATTTAGAGCATGTTTCATTTTAGATAATCTAAGAGAATATTCTATCTTAGATTGCTAGAATAAGATGAACTCCTTTATAATAGACATGTATTTAATAGCTAAGCAATTAAACATTGAGCATCAAGATAATCAAGAAGACATATAATTGCATTGTGTTTGGATTGACTAAGAAAAGGCCTAATTTCTAAATGCTTATTGTGCACAGATCCCTAGAAATGATATACTAACACTATCGATGTATAACTATCCTTAGGCATATTAGGAAGACCATTAAATCAAGTTAGAGAATGGTTTGAGACTATCACTAGTGGAGCTCATTCAGCTAAACACGGACCAATTTTTAACGGGTTATACGAAAACACCGAACCCACCTCTCCACTCACCTTGGACGCAATTCAACCGTTAGGTCAAATTGACTGTTCTAGTGCAATAGATTCTCCAGTAGTCATTCTCATGTTAGACAAAATAGAATTCTTATATTTGCCTAATGAAGTGTAGCAAAGATAAAATTTGTATTATCTTTTCATAGAGGACCTAATATGACTCAACTAATCATACTTTAATTCCGGTTCGCATAATCCTAATCAAGATGTGTGGAATTCTAATATATAATCCGTAAGCAAGATGTTTTATAATCTTTTGTTCAAGATCTATATGTTGATTAATTTCGATTACAATTGCTTGATTTAATGGATGTCCTTAATATTTAGGTCATCTTACATGTTTAGTTTGTCCACATGTGAGATTTTAACGTGTTTGGTTATTTCAGAAAATGACACATTTATCAATTGCAATTGCAATGTAAATTTCCTTGAATATTTATCGGACGCAACATCAAATTTGACAATCCCTACTTCATTATGTTTCACATGCATGTATTAAACATATTATGACTATATAGGAACACAACAAGTGAGGACAAGTAGACTCAATATGGCATTATCAATACAAGTGTGAGTTATGATCCAATGCATATTCCATTTCATCTACCAAACGGATGCATCATTTTCATACCAATCTAGTGTGATTGAGTATGGTAGATCAAGACAAAGTCTTTTATTATATTTGATATAATCGTTAAACTAAACAAATAAGAATCTGATTTCTTATCTCATACGTCAAAAACTTGTCAATGTAGATTCGACAATAATATACAACCATAATTGAATAATGAATTGATAAATTCTAGAAACCTACTTGACCCTCACGAACACATCAAATTAAAAGAAAATAGATTAAATTATTTAATAGTTTGTTCCATTAATCCAATTATTATAAATTTTTACATGTGCGAAAAACTAATTGTTGTAATGTATAATATACATGTATTTTGACATTGTTATGGATTAAGAGTTTTCTAACCATTTTTATACACCACACATCTTTTGTAAAAATACTATATGTTAAAAAAATATAATTATGTGTATGTTAAAACCATGCAACCACAAGCATTCTCTTTTTCTTAGTTATTGATGTATTAATACTGTAGGGTCCCGTAATCACTTTATAACATATATCATACACGAATTAGAACAAGAAAAGAGAAAGAGAGTGAGTTGTTTTGTAGAGAGAGAAAGAAGAGAGAGAGAGAGATGAGAGAGTTTAGGAAAAGGAAAAAGATATATTTTTAACAACTAACTTTTCCAAAGAGGAAAAGTTACATATATACCCCGACATATTAAAGTGACGCGCGTGATATTTAACTAGGACTGGGGCTCGGGTTTTGCTTGGGATTAAACCCGAAACATATACAATATTAGATTAACTATCGAGCTCGATGCCCGATTTATCCAATTACAAGAACTGTTAACTAATTTGAATGACCTGAGACTTAATATACATAATGGATGACTTCATGTTCGACTAATAATTCGTAGGCTAACAATCTCCCCCGAAGTGAGATCATTGATGACACTCCTATTGAGATCAATGAGATTGCTTTTTGTGCATTAAGCCATTTGGTCTTGTCTTTCACTTTGTTCTTTGTTGTAAGCTTGTTCCTTCATGCTTTTGTGATCTTGACTTTTGAGCCTTTGTCCATTGACTTTTCGTCTATGCCATCTTGTCGACTTATATCTTTTAAACCAACCATATCTCAACTATGCCTCACTTGAAAGCTTCAAATCAGAGTTAGCGAAAGTCTAATTGTCCCATTAAATCTTGAGCCTTCCATGATAGATTGTCTTGTAGAGTGAGCATTAATATGTGGTTAATTGAATCGACTTTGGTTGAAATGGATACTGTCACCACCCGTTTTCACCTGCATTTTACGTTAGTGATAATCGAGAAAATTGATTTGAAAATCAATCGACGTATTACTTGTAAAAGCGTTTTTGTAACACATCGGGAGTTTTTAATCTGTTTTATCAAAATTCATCAACCGTCAATTCATTTACTGGACCAAATCGATATCCAGTTGTCACAAGTTTGATTCATATAGAATCTCGCAAGTCACCTACCGAGAGCTTGTTTGAGGTTGACTCAAGCAGGATTTCCATCTTCATTGTGACTACTAAAAGTATCACTCTGATGTTCTGGCAAATATCACAAGGATATTGCGTAGGACTCTTGTTAACAGCTTGTAAACTTGATGATGTTCAACAAGTGTTTGAAATGGAATGTGTCCTAACGAGATTTTTATTGATCTCTTGGCTCTAGACTCGATTAGTGCATTTTGGTTTTAGTACTCGGAGGCTTGAGCAGATTGCCACCTATTCAATATCAACGATCTCGGAAAGAATGTCAATAGATAAACGTGTGTAATAAGAGCACCGTGAGACAATGAGACAAGTTTATCTTTTAATAGAAACTCGAATGTTGGGAAGTTTGTACATTGCATCACTGGGTCCATGATGTCGTTTTCAATGTCAGCAATCAACTTGTGATTCTGACAGCATATGTATTGACCCGGTTTCTGCCTTAAGTTGTGTGGAGGGCTTCTTTCTTTAGACCCTTTATCCATAAATTTCTTTTTCATTCTTCAACGCCTTCAATGCTTACCAAGAACGTCATTACTAACACCTTTGTTGGTGATGTTCCAATGGTTAGCCTCAATCGATATCGGCCATTAATCCTATAGTACATTCATCTCCAATCATATCTACGGACTGCTTTTCTAACTTTGTGAGATTATCCTTGTGTAATCCTTCGTTCTAGATTGGATCATAGGATAGATTGATAAACCTAACCACTTATGACTTCCGAGAATCGTCGTGAAATTAAGAAGTTGTTGGTATAAGATCAAACCATAAAAACCTTTTACTACTGTTTAGCACATTGAGTCGTTTAGATCAATTGTAATTACTATTTTTCTCCCCTTTATTTTAAATAATAAACACTAGTTTTTTGAAATAACTTGTGATGTTAAAATATGTCTTGAAAAATTCTGTGGGAGATAATCTTATCAGCAATGAATGGTTTGTAACATTTTAATAATTTTTAATACATAAGATTGTATTGTTGATGTATTCCTAGAACATTAAAACTTTGGTTTTTGAAAAACCTCCCCTTAAAAATAGGACCAATTGGAAAATTGTTGTCTATTGAAAAACATAGTTAGGGGGATGGGTTTTGAACACACAATTTTGAAATATTTATGAATTGTCAGCGAGAATTTCTGAGAAAAATTTAATGGTCAATTGTGTTCAACTTTTTGAAAAACCAGATGTTAGAGGACTTCTCTTCTAACGGTAAGGGTAAGCGCACTGAAACGTACACTATCCTTTTTCTTGAGCTAAAAACATTGAATGTCTTGTAAGAATAGCTCAAGACCGAGAAACATTAATTTTCTCGTTGTGAGGATAAGTTATAAACCTTCCTTTATTTGAAGTCTGGGTTATGTACTGATATTTGCACATAAGCCATCTAGAAAATTAGAAATGACATGTTTTGAAACTATTTGCAACTCTCGCTCGAACTTCATTTACACACCCGTGTCAATGTTAATCGACATTTCTAAGCACGTAAATGTTATTGATTCCAAGAGACATGTCGAGAAGAATCTTTTTGGAAATTTTCTGTTTTTCTGATTTTGTATTTTCTTTTTGAAGTTTTATATTTTTGTATTTTTCTTTTCTCAAAAATATGTACATGGTGATGTTTGATGATGATATCAAGCAGTCTCATTTGTCAGAACCTCCAGATCAGCTGGAGTCAAACATCTCATACCAATCCTTCTGACAAGATACTTAAACCGATCCTCAGGAAGGGCTTTCGTAAACATGTCAGCTAATTGGTATTCAGTTCTGACAAAATATAATTCAATTATACCATTTTCAACCTGTTCCTTTATGAAATGATACCGAGTATGGATGTGCTTTGTTCGCGAATGCTGTACGGGGTTGCATGATATTGCTATGGCTGACTGAGAGTCGCAGTACAATGGTATTTTGTTGTAGTTGAAGCCATAATCTTGAAGCTGTGTCCTCATCCACATTACTTGAGCACAACTTGCAGATAATGCCACGTACTCTGCCTCTGCTGAAGACATTGCAGTGCAATTTTGTTTCTTTGACATCCAACTTACTAGCTTATCACCAAGGAATTGTATCCCTCCAGAAGTGCTTTTGCGAGTATCAATGCATCCGGCATGATCAACGTTTGAAAATGCTGTTAGTTTAAAGCCAAAATCCTTTGGATACCAGAGTCCCATATTAATGGTACCCTTTAGGTATTTAAAGATTCTTTTAACCTCCTTGAGGTGCTTTTGTGTTGGTCGTGCTTGATAACGTGCACAATAGCATACTACTTGCACTAAGTCTGGTCTACTAGATGTCAAGTACATGAGTGACCCGATCTTACTACGATAATCAGATTGGTCTACGGGTTCTCCACTCAAATCTACATCTAGTTTGGGTTTTGTAGCCAATGGTGTACCAATGGAGTGACAGTTGTCCATATTATGCTTTTTCAGAATCTCTAAAGCGTACTTGGCCAACTGCTTCCAAGCGAGCAACTGGAGCAAATGATTCTTCAAAATCAATACCCTCTTCCTGAGCATAACCTTTAGCAACAAG
>BQNB010158108.1:0-15070 GCA_026074375.1 Tanacetum coccineum
GACGGTGTCGCCATTTTCCAGACGCCGTAGTCAAGCTAGGGTTTCTTTAGGTCTTCAAACTTGACGGATGATCCAGACGCTGTCTCCATGATTCAGACGGCGTCCCACTTGAGTCCAGACGCGGTCAAGAATATTTAGACGATGTCTCCAGTGCCTGGTCTTGAATCTTCATCAATCTTCATACCCGTTAGCTACCTTGTCTGTTTTCTTCCGAATTTAAGCCTAAATCACGTGTATTTCCACCAAATGTCTTCCAAATGCTAAAAATGCAAAAAGAAATGATTAAGCACATATTTAAGACATTTTTGCATGATTATAAGGGTATAAAATTTCACCTCATCACCTAAGAACATGACAATCATAGGAACTAAGTGGGTGTTTAGCAATAAGTTAGACGAGAACGATGTTGTTTCTCGAAATAAGGCTAGGTTAGTTGCTCAAGGTTATTATCAACAAGAGGGCATCGATTATGATGAAACTTATGCCTCAGTTGCTAGACTTGATTATATTAGAATACTATTAGCTTATGCTTGTGCTTTCGATTTTAAGCTATTCCAAATGGATGTATAAAGTGCATTCCTAAACGGTTTTATCAATGAGGAGGTATACGTGGCACAACCTCCAGGATTCATTGATTTCAAAAAACCGGATCATCTTTATAAACTAAAGAAAGCTTTATATGGTCTTAAACAAGCACCCAAAGCTTGGTATGATAGACTAAAAGCTTTTCTTATTAAGCATGAGTACAAAATGGGAATGGTAGATAACACACTTTTTACTAAGAAGAAAAATTCAAATCTCATCATTGTTCAAATATATGTCGATGACATTATATTCGGTTCGACTTGTCAAGACATGTGTGATGAATTTGCCAAAATCATGCATGACGAGTTCGAGATGAGCATGATGGGTGAACTTAACTTCTTCCTTGGATTACAAATAAAAAAAATGGAAGACGGTATCTTCTTTAATCAATCTAAATATATTAAAGAAATGCTTAAGAAAGATGTAGAGTGTGAGTGTGAGTCGGTAGATAGTACTAAGTATCGAGGCATGATAGGTAGTTTACTCTACATAACAGAAAGTAGGCCCGATATCATGTTTAGTGTATGCCTTTGTGCACGCTTCCAAGAGGCTCCTAAAACCTCTCATCTTGAAGCGGTTAAGCGTATCTTTCGATACATTAAAGGCACTATGCACTTAGGATTATGGTACCCTAAGGGGACCAAGCATAGAAACCATAGTATATGCCGACTCTGATCATGCAGGAGATTATGTAGACAAAAAGAGCACCAGCGGTATTTGTACGTTAGTGGGATGTTGTTTGACAACTTGGTTTTCGAAGAAACAAACCGCTCTTGCTATATCCACCACCAAAGCCGAATACATAAGCGCCAAATATGCATGTCAACAAGCACTATAGATCAAACAAGCTCTTATCGACTATGACATTCGACTCGACGATGTCCCGATCATGTCCGATAATAAAGGCGCGATTGACCTTAGCGAAAACCCGATGCACCACTCTCGAACCAAACAAATCAAAATTCGTCACCACTTTCTTCGTGATAATGTCAATAGAGGACATATCTCTAATGAAAAAGTGTCATCTCGTGATAATGTCCAGAAAGGACATATCTCAATCGAAAAAGTGCCGACATTCTTATGAAACCCCTTAAACGTGAATCGTTTAAAACTATCTGCGGTCGTGTTGGTTTAGGAATCATGGAACACATTCCTAAAATCCTACTAGTCGCTTATCTTTCTTCTGTCTCAATTCCGTAGTCGAGTTCTCATTCCGTTGTCATGACAACTTAATATACTTATCCGAAGCACTTTAAGTACTTTTTAATTTCGTGAAATGCAATTAATTGTCACTTCTTCTTGTAAAATTTTCGTCAAATACAAGTCTAAATTTCCCTCACTTGGAGGTGCGGCACCCATATCATACGGCACCCCCAATATATTTGGGACCGCCTGACTATATGTGACCGCAATCAGAAAACTCGTATATTCCTCACTTAGTCAAAAACATTCAAATCACTAAACCAAACACACCCCTTCTTCTCTACAATGACGAACACAGCTAAAAATAACCCAAAACTCAAAATAAACCATTAAAACACTAATTAAAGACCAAATCAACATCAATAATCACTCCTAACATCTTAGAGATCATCAATTGTAAGTCATTTCATCTATTTGGGTCTAGGGTTCATGATAAACACTAAAAATTAAAATTGGGGATTTTTTATTTTTCCTTCAATTTTGTACAATTAAGACTACTAGGTTAAAATGTATAACTAATATGCTTCCCGTAGACACAGGATTTGCATACATTAGTTAGTTTGTTAAAAAATTGATTTTGAACAAAAACCCTAATTTTATTTTCAAATCACTCACGTTAGGAACATAATAAAATTGTTATTATGCATTATTAATACAGCTTAAAAACATTTTCAAACACATGCATAATGATCTCATGAACAAAGGTCGAGATACATAATTCATATGCATTTTTCGACATGTTTGGATGAGCAAAATCAAATTAAGGAGCGTTTGGATTAACTCTTAGGATTTTAATTTTTAGGTCGAGTTAATCGTTACTCCACATTTGTAAAAATTAAGCACACACTAGATACCTATTTCAATGAGACAAGCTTACTAAAGTTGGCACTCGTTTAATTAGATGAAATGACATTGGAAAAAGAACTACGGTACACAAAATCATACGTTCCAACAATCTCAAATGAAAAATATCTTCCTAATAAATTAAAACCCTTCATTCAAAACCTATAATGTAGATCAATTCATGAAGGTCGTCCTGTATCTTCTGAATCCACTAAATATGATAATATTCAAATCATGTTTAAGTATATACGAACTTCACGAAGGGATTTGTCCAAGATTTCTGCTTGAATTTTATTCTTCAATAGAAATTACTAGAAACAATGATCAAAATATCTTTTTAAAATTATGGGCATTAAAATGAATATTTAAACTCTCACTCGAGTCATTTGCCTCAATTCTCTTCATTCCATGTGAAGGAGAATGTTCTTATTCTAAAGATTCATCTCTCGACTCATTGAGAATCTATCAAGAATCAAACACACCTTACCAAACACACATTCCAACACCAAATGAAATTATTCAATCAATCGCAACAAATGGACAAACCATATTTCCAAATAAAATTCTCAAGGAAGAACTTCGTCATGACATGAGATCTTGGAATAAAATCATTCAAGATAATGCCTTTGGCACTCAAAATAACTCAAACTTTCTTCCTGCATCATCATGTCATATGATGTATTGTATTCAAACACGTACTCCCTTTAACTTTTCTTATTTTCTAACCAAACGAGTTGAAAAGATTAAAAATCAACCAAACTCTCCAATGCCATATGGAATGATTCTAAATCGTCTATATAGTCACCTCATTAAAATTAATCCCCATTTAAAAAATCAAAATATATATCATATTGGCCATCCATGAAACCTTGGATTCATCCCACTCATCTTCAAGCAATTATCTCCATATCATCTGAAGAAGTTTCAAGCAATGATTCGAATTCTATTTGAAATATTTCTATCAAGTATTATTACTAAACATATGTACTATTATTATTACCTCTATATCAGTTATTCTAGTACATGTATAACTTGTTTTAGCCGTTATTATTTCATGCTTGCTATATGAAAATTTATGGATCTTTATGTATTTATATGCTTCTACTTGACCCCATTGCATGAGTTTCTCTTCTCTTTTAGCTAGATTATGTGATTCTTGAAGAAATGGAAATGCCACAATCACCCTTCCAAACACCTTAGGTTATTCTGAAAAACGATTAATTTTTGGAAAATTTCATAAACCTCCAGAAAACGGCCCCCAGAAGTGGAGGGTGGCCCCCTAATATATATGGGACCGCCTAAGGTTTATGGGACCGCCATTAGGGGAACCACGAAATCTTCCTGTCTTTTTTTTCTGCAACTTTGACCCTATTCCACCTAGGTCCAGCCATCCTTTCCTTTCTAAACTAAACACTCCTTAGAATCTTCATTCTCCAATACCATGCCTTTCTTAAAATTCCTCTATATATGAACATCATTCTTTTCCATCTCAATCACCTCTTCACTTCTAAATCTTTTACTTCTCCTCAAGATCTCAATGTCATCCTCTAGCAAATCCCCTCGTGACTACTCACGAAAATACCAAAGGGGCATTCTCGAACCTTAGAGATAAAGTCATGGTCTTCCTCCTTCACTACCTTCTCCTCCACTAATAGGACTACTCCTACCCCTCCCATCACCAATAACTCTCTCTCATCCTCTTCGCCTCCACAAAACTCAACTCAAAACCTAAATGAAATTCATCACCTATCAAATCTGCTTAACATTAATCTCCAACAATCAATTGAAGCCACAAATCCTTCACCTCCTACCTCACCATATATCCCTCCACCTTCTTTAGATCAAGTAAACTTTCATTCAGAATTTTGTCATTGTTTCTTGGAAACCCGAAATCTATTTGATACATTGAAAGATGACCTTAATCGTATAAAATCTCTCATCATTGGTCCTTCCACTTAATTTCCATCCTTAATAACAACCTCCTCACCATAATTAAGCACTCTCAAAAACTCACTTTCACCTAATCATAAACAACTCATCTTTTGATTATGGCATCTTTTACACTTTAAGAATCCACTAGTGTAGATCTATGCCTTATTATGTCTTTAGTTTTATCTTATGTTGTATGAATATATTACTTGCATTTGCTATTGTATGAATTTCTTGATTATTGAATGAAACTCTCTTTTGGATGACTTGAATTCAATGCTATGATTAAAAGATATTTGTCTTGCACTTGTACCTCTAACTTTGTCTAGTAGCAAACAATTCTCGTAAGATCGATCCCTTGGTGCCCTGAACAAGGGGGGCATACATCAAGGGGGAGTCTTGATATTGTCGATTTCTTTCTTCCTACAACTACTCGACGATCAACCTTTTTGAATTCAACAAAAAGGGGGAGAAATGAAACAAAACTCATTAATAATGTGTAACTATTAATTTTATACAAAATGAGTTTATATTTTGTCATTATCAAAAATGAGGAGATTGTTAATACAAATAATGTCTAAAAACGTTATTTATATTTTTCGAACTCTCAACGTTTTGATAATAACAAAATGTAAAAAAGTTTATGATAAAATTAAACGTTTACAAATTATTAATTGTAAAATTCCATTTCTAAGATTAATAATCACTTAAGACATGAACAAACAAATCATTAAGCATGATTAGTGATAAAGAAAATATTTTTCTCTTATCCATTACATTTTTATGAAAGAATTTCACAAAATTAATTATACAAAATATTTTCTAATTAAAAGAAAAGTTTTATTAAAAACTTAAAATTTGAAATTTAAAATTTCCCTCCAAAATGGAAGGTTCCATACCAGACACAACATTTCCTACAAAAAGACAAAAACATAAGCGTAGTCTACTAGACGGCCCCCTTATAGGCCTGGCATGTGACACCTGTGATTTGAACAGGTTAGTCATACTTTTAGAGTTGGCTAAGTGCTTATATGTGCTATATTTGTGATCTATGTGACTTTATCTGTGTGCATGATTATCATTCTGAGGTGCGTGATCATCTCATTTTTGAATGAGTTTGAGGTATTTGAGGATTATTTCCATTCTTGTTCACGTGTAGTGACAATGGAAATGAGTGACGTGTTTGCATGCATTGCTACGTCAATATGTGGATAATTATATGTTGGATTAATATGGAAGGTATTGCATATTGGAAATGAATTGAGTTCGTGAAATATGAGAGGTTAGTAATGAACTTTCTAAATATATAAGGTATTTTGGTGAAATAAAAGTTGAAAATAGAAAGTTAGTATTTAGTTTTTCATGCAAAAGGTTTACTAATTTTATCAAGGTTTTTGTAGAAAATTAAGGTAATGTAAGTAATTGTATAATTAAGTATTAAATAAATATAAAAAAATACACATATGTATATGTACGATCGGATATATGGAAGAAAAAGGGAAAAGAAAAATGTGTTTTAGTTTAACACAAATACTAGTTAGATATGGATTAGGTTTCTTAGTTATCTAAACCTTAAGAAAAAACCATAGACCATAAATTTTGATTGATAATTCCACCTTCTATTTGTTCAGCGAAATTCTTCTAAACCCTAGGGGAAGACAAAAATTTGATCAAATAATTAAGAGCTAGATTCGTGTTTAAAATCGAGCAAGAAGGCTTGGTATGATCCCCCACTTTTGCTAATTCTTGAAAATACATGTTACAACATTTGATGGTATAATTCGGGTTTTAATTTATCTGTTATTAATTTTATTTGTGATCATGTTAGAGTGTTTAGGATTGATTTTGAGAAGTATTGATTCTTAACAGTTGTAGGTTTATAATATGTGTTATTTTCTTGTTTTTGGGTTGGCCCAAGATTTTTTGGTCTGTGTTGTAAGTGTTGTTAAAATCATTGATGGAAACGAGTTTTGGTATGAATCTTTTTGCTATATTGTCGGTCTTAAAGATATTGTTTTTTCAAAAGTCCCGACCTCGGAAGGTTTTTGAGGTAGGGATGTTTGTCATTATGGTAGTGGCAAGAAGAAAAAGTTATTGCAAAAAAGTAAATACGGGTCAGAATTCTGGGATGTAAAACCTATTTAAATTCGAATTAAGTTAGCCAAAAAATAATGAAGTCAAATTTATTATGTCTATTTACTTCACCCTAAAATTTCGCTTCTGATTGTTGTCTAAGGATGGTTAGCTCTAAGGTTCAAATTTTTAGTGCGAGTTCAGATCCAAATCTAGGTACTTTTGAGTTGGGAATTTATTTGAGGCATTTGCACATGTGAATAGCTTTTGGGGAATATGAGGTAGTTAGTAAACACCTAAGTGTACATATGTGATTTATTTAAGAATTTATTAGGTTCGGTAGATAAGGGTTGAAAGTTAGAAAAGTGACACTAAAATTCTGCGTTTTCGGGTAAAATGTAGTTAAGTAGACTTATGAGTAAATGAGTTGGTTAAAGTCGGGCATGGTGTCGGGGTGACCCATGGAGGTATGTAAACCCCTTATACATACATCATATGATTGTTGTATGGACTTGAGTATTTGGCTTAGTCACATGTAACACGTTTATAATTTATTGTGTAGTTTTGTGCTAGGAAATTTGGGAAGCTGCGTTGAGCATCAGATGAGTTTCATAGTCCCATTTTTATGTTTTTCTTGGGATGGAAATGATGCAAAATATGTTTTAAAATGTTTTAGTTGATGTGGTTATGTGATTTAATTGAAGCATGGACATTTATGTGGCTATTATATGATATGTGCTAAATGGTTATGTATTGTTGGATCGAAGGGTAACGTTCCTACCCATTACAGTGTGATTCCGATCGGAGGGTAAAGTTTCTACCCATTACTGTGTGATTATGATCGGAGGTACCCATTTTAGTGTGATATTTTGGTGTGACTTAGATCGTGGGACACGTTCCGTCCTAGTTGTGGTTGTTTTGTATGTATGCATGTTAGCCTGTATAATAGCTAGCTTAACTGTCCTACCATGTGTGGAAAACTAGAAGGGGGGTTGAATAGTTTACCGCTTTTTAATTAAAGGTTTTGAAGTGTTTGTAAAAAAATCTAGATTTGAATTTATGTGAACTCAACACTTGCACAATATGAACAATATATTTATCTAAACAATTGATATGATAGTATGAGGAGATAATGTAAGACAAGAGATAAGAGTAAGAACAAGCAAACCACAACGCGAGGATTTATAGTGGTTCGGTAACGAAGCACCTCTTCGCCCTACTCCACTCCTCGAGCACCTAACTCGAGAGTTTTCTTCACTATGTCAACAAGCTCCCTTATGTCAGAGAAAACCGTACACAACGTTGCTTATATCAATTTCTGACACTAAGCTAGATGTCGAGTTCTAATCTTAGCTAGAACCAATCTATCACAACACAACTTCACGACTTCACAACTTCACAACTTCAAGACTTCCTCAAAACTTTACGACTTCACTTCACCACACTACTTATGCCACAACTAACTAACACTACTTGGTAAGATCACCATGATCTATCTATACTTACAAAGATCGCCAAGATCTAGCTACTACACATAAATACAAGATATACACAAGATTTACAAGTTATGATATGGATGCAATAAGATTGCAACAATACACAAAGGTGTAATACTTCCCCACTTGAGGATGGAAGTATTCTTCGCTTGCACTTGAGGAATTGAGCTTGGATCACTTGAAAACAAAGCTTTATGATTAAATGATCAAAGGATTTTGATGAGATGTGTGGGTTGTTTTAGAACAGAAAGAATGAGTGCAAAAGGTAAGAAAATTATGGGGAAAAGTCTAGTATTTATAGGACAAACTAAGGGAGCGTCTACCTAGGGGCGGTCCCCTTAAATAGGTGGGCAGTCCCCTTAATTTTAAGGGGGTCGGCTGTGTATTTAAGGGGGCCGCCCAAGACTAGGGCTTCCCCAGTTTGTCTTTTGTGTAGGGGGAATTTTCTGGAACTTTTCTAGCTATTTTAGGTCCGAAAATTTGAATTTTAAAATGTTTATTTTGAATAAAACATTTCTTTTAATTGTAGAAAATGTTTTGTAATGTTTACAACATTTTATAAATTGTGAGGTTGAATAAAAATTTCCTTTGATCATAAAATGAATTAAGCATTTATTTATTTATACCTTTAAGTGATGTATTTGTTGAAATGAGAATTTACTACTAATTACTTGTTTACGTTTAATTTTACGGTTGAACATTTTTTAATATTTTTGTGATTTTTCAAACGTAAAGGTTTGAATAACTAATAGTAATGTTTTTTTAGGCATTATATTTTTTCAACAAATCTTCCCTTTTTGTTGATTAAAAATTTAAACTCAGTAAATGTAAAGTATTTTAAACAAAGTATTTAGTGAGTTTTATGTAATTTCTCCCCTTTTTTGTAGAATCAAAACAAGAATCGTCGAGAATTGTTAGATTATATCGACAGGAATAATGCTCCCCCTTGATGTTGGCTCCCCTCGTTCGAGGGAACAAGAATCGAGCTATGGTTTCTTGGCTACAAAAATGAGTTGGAAACATACAAATATTTCTAACATGTTACCAAGAAGGAAGGAAAAAATTATGACAGTGAAGGAAACATCAAAGCAAAAAAAATACTTCCTTTTATTTAAGACAATGTGTGTGAATAAACACACATGTCATACATAAATAGTAAAATCTATATGCTTTAGGAAGCATATTAATACTAAAGAAAAATCCTGATTTTTGCTCATAGAAGGATTTTGACTTGCCTTGTTCGATACAAAAGGATTTGTACGATTATGTTGAAGGCATATTAGGAGATTTAGTTAGTTGAGAGAGTTTTGGAGCGGAGCGCGGTTGTGGAAGGGTAATCTCTTTGGAACTGTCTTAGGTGGTGGATGTTTGGTCGATTGTGAGGAGGAATTCAATTCTAATTGATTCCTCATTTAAGCTAGGAATTGTTTTTGGGTGAATATGCAACAAGGGCAATACCCAACATGGGTTTCAACTTGGTTGATGTTGAGGGTATGTGGTAGTTTGCCGAGAGTAAGGTGATGAGGGAATGTTTTTTGTTGTTGAGTGAGATGCATGGACTAAGAGGTTAGATAGGTCGTGTAGTTGATTAATGTCATCAACTAAGCTTTCTCTACTTGGAGATAGAGGTGGTGTGTGTTGAGTTTGGTTGTTACTTTGACGGTGGAGCTGGTAGTGTAGCAATTATGTGAGTTGATGGGTGAGATGGGAAGTGGAGGATGTGAGACAACTTGTGGTGATGTGGGAGTGTACTTAATGTAAGGATTTGTTAATGCTTGATTGGGGTGATTGTTTTCTTAAGATGGTTCATGATAAGGAGTGAGTGGTTTTGGTATTGGTGAAGTTGTATTGAGCATATTTGATGTGTTGCAAAGGTTTGATTTCTTCCTCTAAATGGGTTTCACACTCATTTTGGCAACCCTTGATGGTTTGGATGTGAGTTTGTTAGGAGATGTCATTGGTGGGGATGATTGTGATGATGATGAATGATGATGTATTTATAGTGAAGGAAATGTTTAAATTAGGATAAATGAACATTCAAAGGATTAAATCCAAGAAATGTTTGTGAATTTAGGGAAACAGTAGCTAAGTCTAGAGGGTGTTTGGTTAAAAAGAAAAGAAAAATATTGTTTTCCTCATGTTTGACTAGGTCGGTCTCCTTAATTAAGGGCCGGTCCCCTTAAAATTAAGGGGCCGCCCTTTATGAATTAAGGGGGCCGCCTACTGGGATTTCCCAGATTTCCCAAAATTTAATTTTTCTCAAAATTTTGTGTGAGGGTTTCTGTTTTGGTGGTTAGTTTGCAGCAAGTCCATCCTTTTATGGCAATTAAGGTTTTTAGCACATAGCATTTGACAGCATAACAACATTCTATTTTTATATATATGATATATATATATGACAAGATGTTGGACAAAAACTAAATTTCAATAATTTTAGCATATAGTTCATTATAATGAGAACCAAATAAATGAAGAAATATCTAAATAGTAACAAGATATGAATGCACAAAGAATTTTTCTTGTTCAAGATGGTCTAAGTAAGATAACCTAAACTTGTGAGCAAGTACTAGTGTGTGCCTAAATGCGACAAATATGGAGTAGCGATTATTTCGACACTAAGACATGCAAAACCTAAGAAATAATTCAAATGCTCCTTGATTTAATTTTGTTCAACCAAGATTGTTGAAAAATATATATTAAATTATATAATTTTCAAAAACAGTAAGGCACTCATTTATGCATATGTGAAAAATTGTTTTTAGCATTATTTTAACAATATATGAACTTAATTTTTTATGTGCTACTAGTTGTGAGAAGAACTTTTTAGAAAATAATAAGATTAGGATCTATTGTATATTTGTATAACTTGAGATATGCATTGAGATAGGAAGTATAGTAGAAGTTGTTTATAAACTTTTCCCAATCTTGGTTTTTGTGTGTAATAGAAGCCGTAGACTCAAAAAGAGGAAAAAAAAATTGTCTGTTGGGTGGTCCCCTTAATATAACCCTCGTTTTATTTTAGGTCATTGTATGACATATGTAATTGATAAATTTCTTTTTAGGGTTTTACGCGTTTGCTCTTTAAACCCGGTAAAGTTAAGTAAATTGGTAAACTGAAATGATCATTCAATGTAATAGGGCATTAAAACGATGAATGAGTTTGCATCAGCAATGTGTTATATGATTTATTATGAGGATTGATTATACATGACTTTGTTTCATCTTATTTTTATCGGCCTACTTAAATGCTTACGTTTCATAATTAAATACGTTGTGGCATACCCGGAAGGTGGAAGTTCTAAAGACCTACTACTACGCTCTAACAAATACCACGTTATACCCAATATCTCAAAATAATCAATAAATTACAATCATATATACTATATTTATTACCTATATATATATATTTATAGTAATATACTTATTATTAGTATATTATATTATTATATTATAATATTATAGTATATATGCGAAATCTAGAGGATGAGACCAAGGACTTTACAAGTTGTAAAAGAATATCTAGATATTTCATAAAGGTATACTCTTACACTCCGCTCTTATCTACTTGTCATGTTAACTGAACCTTAGGGTTATGAAACGTAACCTATGGTTTAGATAGCAAGATATTTTGACTATAGAAATACCATGCATGCAGAAGTAATCTTTTACCTGTTCCTATTTTACATGCAAGAATTCATATTCTTCCTCTTTGTTACACTCTAATAACCCTCACGGCACACGTTATGGCCTATCCAGAAAACAAAATCCAAACTTTTGTTTTCTAAGGTTTATCAACCCTTACATTCGCGTGTACATATCTTATAGTATTCTAAGGTGTTTGTCAATGCATTGATTCATCATTTGCAAGGGATATTAAGAGCAAAAGTATAAGATTAAGTGGTTTTGGAACTAATCTAGGGTTATAAGTGACAAGCTTGATTTTGATCTAAAAACACGGGTTTATGAACTTTATATCTCATCTCTTACATAATTACTAAGGTTTCATTATTACTTTTATACTTTTATTTCTTTATGATTTTATGTTCGCTACATGTTAAATATAGCCATCAACGCACCACTAAGGTCTTTCTAATATGTTAGAAAATGAGTTTTATTTATGTTGTTTATGATTTGTATATTTCCTTATTCTTATCGTACATATGGTTCCTATATATCTCATGGTAATAGTTAAGAAAAATAAAAGTAATGTTAATCGACTGTTAAGTAATAAACATTTTTAGGAACAAATTAGGGTTTTTATGTTTCTTAAATTCACATTGTGAAAAATTAATGAAAGTAAAAGGGTTAACTTGTTACAATGAAAATTTATAAGTGTACTAGGATGTAATTGGATATTATGTTATAAGTACCACATATGTAAAAGTAATGTTACAAGAGTTTTTTATAATTAAACTACTAAGAAAATGATACTTTGTAAAACATGTTTTTATAAAGTTATATCACTTAAATACATATGGGACTGTGTTGTAATTCGATGCTTAGCAGTAGTTGCTTTTGATATTTTACGTTATAATACGCGCTTCTTGACGATTCCATATGTGACTAGAAACTCGAAAACCGATCTATAACACGAAAAGATAGTTAAAAACGAAGTTTACGATATAAATACTTATTATAAACTATTTTTATAAAAGGTTACTATTCATGGCAGTAGGTCATGAGTTTAAATCACCTAAAATATAATATAACTTTTGATTCTGAGATCGTACACCGCAAGAAAGCGCTTAGTAAACGGAACTATATCGAATTAACTACGACGGGTTTTCGATAATAAAGTTTATAAAAGTTAATTTTTATAAATTGATGAACAGTGAATAAGTACTATTCGATGCGCAGAGGATTTACTTTATAAAATTAATAATACTCTCTTTTTAATACTAAAACGTTACTCGAAGGAATCACTAAAATTCGGATTAAAACGAAATTAGTTATTACGATTACAAGTTTACGCGAATTAAAAACCACTTTTAAAACGACAAATGAGCTGTCGTGATACAGTAATATTTTATTATTCATCGCAGAATCTTAAAAACTTTAAATTGTAATTTTCTTGAACGGCGATTGTCTTACTACGAAGACGGTGGACGTAAGAAACGCGGAGCCAACGGATAAAACGACCAAATTAGGTTATTTTTGCGAATAAGTATATTTTTTAAAGGTTTTTTCACTTTATAAAATATTAGTTTTATAGCTTAAACGATTAGTCTCTGGTAATTAATGCTTATAGTATTATTGACGTGGTTATCAAAGTGCTTTATTAAAAATAGTGAGTTTCATAGTGAGCGTTCTTCGGATGGCGTAATCGAAGAGTTGTTGCGGATTTACGGTTTTAAAGTGTCCTATAACGCTGACCTCGTACGTGCTATGTCATGACTCTTTAATTTTGATAGCGACCGAACGATAGTACGATGTAAACAACTATGAAGGATTTTTTTCCATGTTATTAATTAAAGTACTCAGTATTTATTACGACCTTTATTAAATTGGTTGATTTTATCGTCTTGCGTGCGTTTGCTTCTGGGATTATTTGTAGTTAGCGTATTGTACTCATAGGTGGTTCATAGCCCCCACTTTTACAGTTGTACTGATTTACTATTATTTGGGTGAGATCATCTTTGTTTTTTAAATTAGACGCAAGTGTTGAAAAGATATATTGATTATTGTGTTTGCTAAGTAGCTGATAATCCCTCTGAGCCCATTATCATGAACTGTCAATTGCATAGATGTAGTTGTGAATTACATTATGTGAGCGCGAATGATATAAATAGATCTATTGGGATTAACCTCCCCGTTTGGGTGATTAGCTATCACTGGGAACGAACGTTGACCATGTCGGACTTGGATGTTGCGGGTTACAACATCTGTACGGGCAAATAACTGCTAAAATAGCAAAATATAGGTTGAGCTTCGGTGTCATGAGCTTAGTGCAACAGTAATCTGGTTTTGTGATTGTTGGCATCTGTTGTAACATCACGGGAAAGTCTTGCGGTCCTGCATAATTTAAATACATAAACCTATGAATTCACCAACAATTTTGTTGACGTTTTAAGCAATGTTTTCAGGAGGTCATTAGGCACGAGATGCCAAGGGATGCATTGGATTATGTTTTGGATAGCACTGTTAAAGATTTATGTGCATCATGTTTTGGGGAAATCTATGTTATCTTTTGTAATAATAAACAAAGAACAAGTAAAGCTATAAGCTTTTGTAATATGTCTTTTATTTAAATCCAATGTATCAATCTAAACGACTTTTGTGTCGTTCTTTTATATATCTTGTGCTGTTGATCTTGAAGTAACATGCCCCGGATCCTTATTCCGCTGCGACCCATTTTGGGGGTGTTACAAATATCACATATGGTTAAAGCATTTCGTAAAAAATGAGATATTTTGCTCACAGCCCTTCGGGAATTAGTTGCGTGAGAATATCTTAACCGCAGGTACAATTACTATTTTATTGATTCAGTTTGAGAACCATGTAGTTTTTCAAGTTTTGTTTCTGTTTGAGAACCATGTAGTTTTTCAAGTTTTGTTACGCTTTTGTGACCAAACTGTGAAGAAATCCTCTTACACTTAATGAGTTGTAAGATGCTGATATAATTTTTAGGATTTTAGAAGTTAGTCGCTTCCATATTCTTAAACATCAATGCCTCATGATATGCAAGTAGACCAGATAGGGAGATTTCATGTTGTGTTCAATGTAGTTGTGGGATTAACAACATTCTGAATTTGGTTTCATGACTCTCGAAAACACATATATGGACTGTCTTTTCTATAGCAATTTGGTACTGATCACTACACTTTTGTAAGTTTTACATACTTTCATCATATTCTCGCATTTCGGGCATAAAACCGTGAAGAATCCAGTATACAACATGTATATCTTTTATTTGATAAAATTTGACCGTTGGATATATTTCA
>BQNB010158110.1:0-15070 GCA_026074375.1 Tanacetum coccineum
ATGTTCCTAAAAAACCTTGCTGAATCTAATAAAATTTTCTCCCTGAAAATTTAATTTTAATCAATTGATATCCAAAATATCAAACGATTTGAAATTTTTGATAAGGGGAGAAAATGTGAACAAACATAATAAAGTGATGCGAGCTGATGAGATGTACAAATTCTCGAACAGGACACTCAAGAGTTTACGCGATGAGCCTCATTACAGAATACTCGATTTTCGTCTGAGATACAACAAGGAGATGTCTAGGAGAAAGTGGACGACTATTGACAAGAGGAGATCGAAGCTTATTGTTGAACTTATTGACAAGCAGATGCGAGAAAGAAGGATCATAAAGAATCTGGAAAGATTGGTGGGTGCTTAGGAACTCGAGATGGACTACAAACTGATGACACGAACTTAATGATCGTCAGGTTCAATCTCAAATCCTATCTTGTGAATAATGTGAATATGTAGCTTATGCTTATAAAATAGGCAAGTATATATAGTGTTTAGGTATGAATTTTCTATAATTTTTTAATAAATTCAAAAATTCTCAAATTAACGTACTCAACACTATCTATAATACCCTCTTAAATTGAGGGAGGGCATTAAAATGTTCCTAATAAGGCCTGTTAATAATCAGAACATTTCTCTCCCCAAACGGTTTTTCAAACATATTCAAATCAATTGATATCCAAAATATCAAGAGATTTGATATTTTTAATAAGGGGAGAAAATATGATTAAAATATATGGCTAAAGATGTGATCTTAAGGACTCAAGTGCGAGCTTCACCCTTCATGTGTAAATATTTTTGAATATTAACGCACATGTTGAGGGGGAGCATTTCTAAAAAGTAAAAACAATCGAGGTATAAATGTTTTGACTTATGTCACAAGTACCTTGATTGAGTTTTCCAAATGGTTTTAAGGCTATGAGAACAGTAACAAAACATCGGCCATGTAATTAATTAGAGTTATAAGGTGGTTAAGATTTGGTATTCGTTCCTATACTCCAGCCAAAACTGGAGGGATCTACCTAGGGACATTCCATTAGTTAGAATAGAAGTCTTTAGGTATGATACAAAAGGAGTAAAAGTAAGAAAAAGGGAATAATGCGGACTAAGACAGAGCTAGCACTGGAATAAACTCAACAAGGTGTTAGTGATGAAGTATTAGAAAGCATTAAAGGGGTTGAAGAATTAAAAATAAATGTAAAGATAAAGGGTGAAAAGAAAGAAGCCCTCCTTATAAACATGTCTCAGTATCTCAAAAGTCTGGGTAGAGCTTCTTTAAGATCTAAAATCCCAAGACCATCAAAACACTTTTTTCCACCTTGCACACACTATGGTCGTATAGATCATTTATCCAATGAATGTTTACACTATGCTATATGTGGATTATGTAGAAGTTATGACCATGACACAAATGGTCATAATAGGATTATCTCTCTAGAAAGAGAGATCAATCCAAGAAATCCTCAACATACATTCAAAAGATGTAAAGTTTGTGGTAGCTCAACTCATACCACAAATGATCACTATGATATTGAATGGTTCAAAAGAGGTGAAGCACTTCAATCTAAAAAGGCTGAGGCTCTAAACATTAAAAGCTAACATATCAAAAACTCTCACTAAAAGGTGGGTTTCTAAGCAAAACTAACCATTCTGAACGTATTTGTGCAGTGTGACATCAGGAAACCCATCTGGTACTTAGAGAGTGGATGCTCAAGGCATATGACTGGTGTCAAGAGTTAACTGCACAAATACGTGGAACAGTCAGGACCTAAAGTAGTATTTGGAGATGACTCTACATGCACAATTGAAGGTTATGGCTCTATCAAATGTAATGGTATAGTTTTTATAAAAGTAGCATTTGTAAATGGTCTTAAGTATAATCTAATTAGCATCAGTCAACTCTGTGATGCTAAGTATATTATTTAGTTTGATGAGAAAAGAGGAAAAATCTTCAACTCCAACAAAGAAGTTGTAATGATTTCTTTAAGAGTAAGAGATGTATATGTTCTTGACATGACATCTTCTGCTTAAGAATCGTGCTTCTTTGCCAAAGCTTCTAAAAATCTCAACAGGCTTTGGCATAAAAGACTTGCTCATCTAAACTTCAAAACAATCAACAAACTGGCAAAACAAAATCTTGTTATTGGTCTTCCCTCACTTGTCTACTCAAAGGACAAACCATGTTCATTATGTGAAAAGGGAAAGCATCATAGAGCCAGTTTCAAAACAAAACAGACATCTTCTATCAAGAAATGTCTTTATCTTCTTCACACGGACTTATTTAGACCCGTAACTCTTAGGTCCATTAACCATGAAAAGTACACCCTTGTCATTGTTGATGAGTACTCAAGGTATATCTGTGTATACTTCTTGAAGAAGAAAATCCAAGCACCTGAAACTATCATGTCCTTCACCAAAAGAGTTGAAAATCAAAATGACATCAAAGTCAAACAACTCAGAATTAACAATGGTATGAATTTAGAAATAGCATTCTTGTAAACTTCTGTGATGAAAAAGGGATTTCTCAAAATTTCTCTTCTACCTACACATCTGAACAAAATGGTGTTGCTGAGAGAAAAAATTGAACCCTCATAGAAGCTGCAAGAACAATGTTTTCAGGATCTATCTTTTCTAAACAATATTAGACTGAAGTTGTAGCCACTGCATTCTACACTCAAAACAGATCCACCATTGTGAAAAGACATCTCAAAACTCCTTATGAAATTTTTCATAAGAGAATCCCAAACATCAATTTTCTTAATGTCTTTGGATGTCCAGTTTACATCCACAATCATAAAGATCACTTGGGAAAATTTGATGAAAAAATAGATGATGGTTATCTTCTTAGATACTCACTTGTTTCCAAGGCCTACAGAGTCTTCAACACTAAAAGACAACAAACTGAAGAAACCTATCACATCACATTTGATAAAAGCCCTGATGCTATCAAATTTTTAAAACCTTCAGTTGACAACATCAACATTGCTGAAACAAAAAGATATCCACCTAATAAATATCTTCATCCTTATGAACCTTCTCAAAGGTATCAAACAAACAACAATGATGTGTCCTTCATAGAACCCTATGAATATCCTGAACCAGTTGTTCTTGAAACTAAAGTTTCATCTGACCAAAATGGTCAAATTGATCAAAATGATCACAATGATCAAAATGATCAATCTATTCAAAATGATGAAATCTTAAATGATGATCATTCTGAACATTCCAATCACACCAATGATGAACAAATCAATGATAATCTCCTAAATACTAAAGACATTCAGATCTCTGAACACTTATCATCTCCAAGTATAAAGGATACTTCAATACAAAATACAATTCCAATCCCAACTCCACCCTTACCCATTCCATCAATGATCACTCCAGCTCCTTAAGACAGATGGTCTCAGGACAAACACGTTAAGTTGGTCAATATCATTGGTAATCTAATGGATGGAATGCTCACTAGAGCCATGGCCAAACAACTTAGTACTGCTTTAGCTCATGAATGTCTCTTTATAGATTTTCTCTCTGAAGAAGAACCTAAAAAGGTTTCTGAAGCACTAAAGCATCCTGGATGGGTTGATGCCATGCAAGATGAACTAAACCAATTTGCCAGAAACAAAGTCTAAACATTAGTTCCTGTAGGATCCCGTAACACTTCATAGCATATATATCATACACAAATTTGATCTAGAAAAGAGAAAGGAGGTGAGTTGTTTTAGAGAGAGAAAGAAGAGAGAGAGAGTGAGATGAGAGAAAAGAGAAATGGAATTATATTTGAAAATGAACAACTAACTCTTTTCTAAATAGAACAGAGTTTATATACTTTGTTTTAGTGCAATGATTTACTTATCTCGAAGCGGCATATCATTCTTAAGACTTAGGCGGGACATCATCCTAAGACCTAGACACAATTAATCCTGTCACAATTAAAGCATCCGCAAAAAGCATTCCATTATTTAATTAAAATCTATATTAGCAGAAATTAAAGCATAGGTGATCCGTTAAACACTAGCCAACGGGACATTAACCCACTTATTTTTGAAGTGTGTTTTTATATTGGTTTGTCCACCATTCCAATATTTATGTAGTTAAATAAGAGCATGATGCTGAAACATAAACGGGTCACCACCGGTCCCAACTAAGCTCATAATCAAAAGATAAAAGACAAAACATATTTGGTGAATCCTAATTGTCCAGTAATAAAGACATGATATGGAGAGCGAAAGCTGGTATCTTAGGAAAAATTTACTTGTTACGTAACACTAGACCCAGTTTGAATGATAGTCGTATATTCAAACACATAAAAACAAGTAATGTATGTTGATAAACATAATTTAAACACATCAATGATAAATTAAGAAATCGATTTATAAACAAACCCAAACAATAGAACTTTCATTAAATGATTGCCTAATACCAATACCCAGGGTATTTGCCCCACAACCTTTGTAATTATAAAAGCGAATTCAAACAAATGAAATCAAACGATTAAGAGAGTAAAAATTACATGATGTCTTATATGGAGTGGTGATCAATGGTTGACCTTTATGGCTGATCTTCTCTTCTAAAATCTTCTAGATGAGTATGGTATAAAGAATATGATATTGCATACTGAAAACTATTTATGAGTCTTTATTTATAGTCTGAACAAATACTCGATACACCTATATCTAGATAGTCGATACGACGTATGGTCTGGATCCTTGAAGTCGCACACGTTCGTCAACAATCTTTGATATCATTCTAAATTACTTGATTTACTGTATCTACGAATAGTGTTATGCTCATGGATACAAGTAAGCAGATAGCATGGATATGCCCGTAATAGGAATTAGTCAAACGCTTTTCTTGTGAAGTCTTGGCGCTGATATGCCGTATCCTTTATTGGTTACGCGCATTGGTGAATTTTGTAGAAAGTCTTCAAATTGTCCTTCGTTTAGCTCTAATTTATGCGCCTTTTAAGCATATCTTCACAAAACCCCTGAATTATTGCATTTACAACTTAAAGTGATTAAGCTAACAAAAAATGATAAATAATTATATAAAAGTGGTCAAAAATAATGGTAAAAAAGATATATAAATGGACGAGATTTTTGTTGTCATCAGTAATCCAGGCTGGAATGCCAGAAGAGCATGCCAAACAACTTTAGGCTGCTTTCAACTCATGAATGTCTCCTTTGTAGATTTTCACTCAGAAAAAGACCTAAAAAGGTTTCTGAATTACTAAACAATCCTCGATGGGTTGATGCCATGCAAGGTGAACTAAACTAATTTGCCCGAAACAAAGTTTGGACATTAGTTCTGGTTTTGACCTAAAAGGATACTCAGACTCTGACTATGCAATATGTGACTGACCATGGAGAAAGCACCTCAGAGTGCTTGTCAAATGCTAAAGGTTAAACTTGTGTGCTGGAGTGCTAAAAAGCAGCAATCGTAGGCTATGTCTTCAGCCGAAGCTGAATATGTAGTTGCTATTGGATGTTGTGCCAACATACTATGGATGAAGAGTCAACTCACTGACTATGACATCATATATGAAAAGGTACCCAATATTTTTGTGAAAAACTATTGATATTGCAATCTTAAACAATCCAATGGCAACTTAAGAACAAAGCTATTGAATATCAGATATCACTTTATCAGAGATCATGTTTCAAAGGGGACATTGAATTACATTTCATTCCCACTCAATATCAACTTTCTGATCATCCACCAAGCCTCTGGTGAGCTAACTTTCAAAGATTGATAGTTGAACAAGGTATGCTGAACATTGATGGCTCAAAACCTGAAGCTTATCACTGCCTGAAGAAAAACTAAAGCCACAGCACCTTCACCAAACTAGAACAACTTTATCATTGTAAAATAGTCAGTTAAGAACTTTGCATATACCTATAACTTGCTTAAGTAAAGTAAATGAGCAATATCACATATCTCTCACTCATGGATATTGTGTAAGCATGTGTGGTTTTGTCGCCTCGCTGGAGCATAGATAATGGTTAAGTCAAGAATAGAACAAACCAATTATTTTTCCGTATTAGTTTTACAGTTTCGACGAATAATATTTAATCTAAAACTTTCAGCTATCACTCGGCAGTGAAGTACCTGATCAACCATAAAAATGTCTCATTCATGGATTTGCATGACATTTGTGGGGTTTTGTATGCCTATGCTAAATAGAGATGAAGATGAAAGATAACAATAATCTATTCAGGCATGACAACAGCACCAAACCTAAACCTAGTTCACATTGTTCTCAAACATCAATACTCAAGGACAGTTTTTTAAAAAAATGGTGTGATTTTTTTAAAATTAATATTTAGAGTATAATTAAAAATAAGAAATTCCTAAAGTTAAGAATTAACTCATCATCTTTCTCTCACTTACATTTATAGTGAATAGATGGTTGTTCATTGTTCTAGGTGTCAATTACATGCTTTGCTGACTTTCATTAAATACAAAGTTTAGCACACGTTGAAAACAAACCCTAAACATTCCCATAACTTTATAACCTCAAATGAATATTACAATTTCTCAAAGAAAAATTTGTAATTTCATCAATCATATAAATCATAACAAACCCATCAATAACTCATTCTCACAAATTCATCCGAACTAACCAAACATACCCCTCAAACCAGATCAGAAACATCAAACCCCTACTACCCAAATGGCATAATCATCCATAATAAAACCCTAAATCCCTCATCACCTTAAATAACTCCCAAAGAACTACATGTCACTCTTGACAAACCTAAAAGCCCAAATCCTTTTCTACCTGCAAGTCAGGTTGATTTCACCTTTGATGAGATCACTTTCGCCACCAATTATGAAGTTGTACTCCTCTATCTTTCACATCACAACCAAGAATATTTTAAGGATGTGTAAGACTTCATTTCCAAATGTTGTCTAAATGAAGCCTTTACAAGAGCCCCAACTTAATACAAAGAGTACCTAAGTGAATTTTGGTATACAACAAAGACCTTAGAAGGTTCTAAGGTATGGGTATCCACTCCTACAGGTGGAGTTAGAGGAGACATAGGTGTTACAACCTTTAGAAATGCTTTTAGAGCACAATACCTACCTCACTCATGTATGTATGTTCCCCCACCCTCTATAACAATAGTGAGACCATGGTTTGCAATAATAGGGTATAGGGGAGAGATTGGGGCAAAAGAAACTCTTAAAAAGATTTGCCTTCCTCCTAGGTGGAGATTGTTGATGGCTTAAATCATGCAGTGTCCAGATGGTAAAACAGGTGGCCTAGATTAAATATCAAATAAGGATGCCACCATCTTGTACTGTTTGGCCAATGGAGTACAGGTGGATTATGTAAAGATAATATGGGAGGATTTGATTCATAAGCTAAACAAGAAGACTAGGAAAAAGAGTGTTCCCTATCCTAGGTTTCTATCTCTTCTACTAGAACATATGATGCCTGAATATGAAAATGAAGACCTCACCATAAACCCCAATTAAGTCTTCAGTGTTCACAACTTGACACTAAAGCCAAACCAACCAGAAGAACCTCCTTTCACTTACCACATGAAGACCATCTGCAACCTAGATGTGCCTGTAGAATCCAAAGCTCCAAAACCCTCTTCACAAACTAAAGAGGTTCCCCAAGGGAAAGAGCCTGGAGCTAAAAGTGGACTCAGAAGAAAATAATCTTCAAAACACACATTTAAGTCCAAGACTGAGGCATCCAAATCCAAAACTAGCCAATCAAAAAAAGATACTCAGTCCCTAAGTCCAGTTTGTCCAAGGACAAAATCCCAAGCCATCATTCACCTCCTACCAGTGGTTGGTGAAATGCATAAAGAGGCACAACAAGCAGCTGGTGACCCAACATCTTTAGGGGCCACCAGTGAAGAAGGAGCCCACCCTCAGCTTAGTAGTGGTATGTCTGCATTTATTATTATTGAACCTGTTTATTTAGCTTCTTTCATTTGCACTCTGAGTCTGCATCAAGACATGATGCTTTAGTAGATTCCACAGTTGAAGCTGATCCTAGAATATTTGCTCCTAAGGATTCCATATCTTAAAAACAGGTTATGGATGAAGGAACCAAAAACTACTCATTTAATCACATATTTACAGGGTCTAATCCAAGTGTTCTTGTAGATAAAACCAAATCTGCTAGAGATGGGTTAAAAACTGCTCACACTGATTTAGGTGCAAATGAGGAATCCAGAGCTGATGAAATCTCACTTAAAGTAAAGCTGGAGGATTTATCAGATATCTTGAAAGACACAAGATTTGCCTTCTTCATTTCTGACTCCCCACCAGATGAGCCAATCATTATTTCAGATGAGAGTGAAGAGGAAGAGGAAGTTGAAAAAGATAAAGACACTGAAGCCACTTCTCATGATGTACCTAAAGACACCTCAATCCCACCTCCTCCATCTACAAAATTAGCTCAAATTCAAGAGTTAATGGATTAGGTTCACTTACTTCAGTCTCAGAAGGAAGAGCTGGAACAAGGAAAAGCAAAAGTTGAAGCAGAAGTTGCCTCAATAAAAGCTAAGCCCTCATATCCAGACATCCACCAGCTTACTGAACTTCTCGTAGCGTCTTTGAAACCTAAACTATCCAAACTTTTAGCCTCACATGACTTTGCTAGCTGCTTACCAACTGAACTGAAAGAGCTCCCCTAAAAAATCACTAGATTATCTAGAGAGATTAAAGAGCTAAATAAGCATGTTAGCGATATGGAAATTGAGCTGTGGTATGTGCTTAATTAAATATACCATTTTCCATTAAAAACGGACTTAAATGACCAAAAACGTACCAAAAATAAATTGTATTTGTATGTTTTGCATTTATATTGTGCAGGTAACGGATATCTAAGAAAAGGACAAAAATCGAAGCCAAAACGACAAAACCGAGCACGAGAACGAAAAGAGCGTGAAGCAAAAGTCAAAGCCAAAAGTCAAAGTCAAAAAGTCAACCAAAGTCAACCCTGACAAAGTCAAAGTCAAAGGCAGAGCCGAAACCGAAGAAATACTTAATGGGCCTACCCATAACCATCTAATGGGTCGGGTCAGCCATTGATGTATGATTTGAAGACAAATACAAAAAAATGGGCTCAATACCCTTTTACATTATACTCGGCCCAATCCTAAGCCCAAAACCCTTAAAACTCTTAACAACCATACAAGTTAGTGTACGGGAAGGCATGTCATCTTCCGATCGAGCTCGAGCACAAAGCTTACTGGGCCCTTAAGCATACAAACTTTGATATCAAAACCGCGGGTGATCACAGAAAAGTTTAGCTCAACGAACTTAATGAACTTCGTGATCATGCTTATGAAAATTCTTTGATTTACAAGGAGAAAACAAAGAGAATCCATGACTCCAAGATCAAAAATCGCGTTTTCAACGTCGGTGATCGAGTCCTCCTCTTTAACTCTAGATTGAAGATTTTCTCGGGCAAGCTTAAGACCCGCTGGAGTGGACCATTCACTGTAACCCAAGTTTTTCCATATGGCACTGTCGAGTTATCCCAAAACTCCGGGCCAAATTTCAAAGTGAATGGTCATCGTTTGAAGCACTATTTTGGAGGGGATATACCATCCGAGGTTGTCCCGGATCTCCAAACGTTCCCCATGGACCAATAAATTCGGGGACGGGTCAAGCATAGCGACCTTAAACAAGCGCTTCGTGGGAGGCACCCCATGCTTATCAGTAGTAGTATTATGTAGTAATAAATAAGTGTTTTTGTGTGAGGAGGCTTACCTCTTCCATTACCCGTGTTTTGTCCGTGTTTTGTGTGTTTTGTGTTGTATGTCCAGGATTTCCCGGATTGTGAAGACTCTCGTGCTCGCAGTTTTACCCTTCATCCACAAGAGTTTCACATCCTCAGCTTCATTTTGGGAATCCAATATCCAAATCTAATCGACTAACGTTTTATCTTTTGGCACACTTAATAAACGGCCTTAGATTTACGTAGGTACCCCTTTCAAAACATCGAGGACGATGTTTAGTTCTAGTATGGGGGGGGGGGATCTTCGATTTGATTGTTGCCTGCAGCCGTTGTTGTCACGTAATCCCGTTTTTACCACCAAAATTTTTGCAAAAATACCAAAAAAATGAAAAAATTTCAAAAATAAAATAAGTGTTTTGTCACAGTTTTGACTTTCCCAATGGGTAGAATAAGAATAAATTTTGACTCGATCGGGCGTGTTGAGCCCTAGCTTTGTTCCTTAACCATTTAATAAACGAAAGTTTATTAGGCTAAGCATTCGCGGATCCTTTTATTAGGGATTTTAAATTTGCGAAAGAACGGGAAAAATGATTAGTTATAGTGTTATTTACATGTAGTATGAAGTAAGCAAAGGATTGTTTGGAAATCTTAAAATGATTATAAGTGTAAAATCTTTGTTCGCTTTTTCTCCGAAGATCTCTACACCATGACTAATAAACGTGCGTAATTTTGCTTTAACTTTAAATTGACATTTTCTAAAAAGAAGCTCTTTCAGAAACAAAAATATTCATCTTAGTTCAGCTTTATACTTGAGTTTCTAAAATGAAATTTTCTCTATTACGGAAAAGATGTTACAATATTTAATATTATATAATACTATATATATATATATATATATATATAATATATATTATATATATATATATATATATATATATATATATATATATATATATATATAATATAAACTGTGGGCTGTAAGGTTTTACTGCATCTTGCGGCTCACAACGATGTTGCAGTTCTTCAAAACATTAAGGCTCCATAGTGAGATTATACAAATGCCCAAAGTGCTTTCGTATAAGTGTTATCAATAAAAAAACGTCGTTCAAACTAAAGCACTACATCATTATCGGAGGCGTGGACGTAAAAGTTGTAGGTCATGTAAATGATGACTGATAGTATAGTATATAGCATTAAATGAAAATTTAATGGTAAGATTTATTTTTATAAACTTCAGTATAATTTGGAAACTAAGATTAACTTGCTTTAAGAATTCAAAACGTTGTGGTTGTCGTCGGTAGATTATTTCGATTAAGTATTCTCCGTGGGGTGTCAAAAACCTGGGCACTTAGCTGATGAGGCTGGGACGTTCCGAGAAGAAGGTCGCTACATGGAAATAATCGCACCAATGAGATCATTAAATTTGATGTTTGGCATGCTATTGGATGTTGTATTGTTACTCTAGCTGGTAAATCTAAGAAATTCGGCCTAAAAGGGTGGAGTATCCCGCTATTACATTGCGAACATTCTCCTGTGAGGTCTCAACCTGATAACCTAAGTCGACACTCGTTGGGATCTATCGAAGATTATGCTGGTTGGTGGGTGATCTAGTCTTTTCCCCAGATTTCTTCAGAAATATCGTTATGCACATAAACTATACTACTTTCTAAAATTGTCGATCTAAATTTAACTTAAAATTAAGCACAATCACTCTAATTGAATCATTGTCGAGAGCGAAAAGTTGACAAGTCATAGTTATAAGTAGTGTTAGCATCTTTACTTGTACTTAGCGGTGATTTCGTTTTTACGATTAGCTTGGGACTAGTGAAAAATCAAGGACGATGAATTTATCCATTCGGACATCCGTAGATCATTCTATGGGCGCTTCTCATTCTATGATCCCAGTGTTGATAAAATAAAGGAAGTCATACAGGTAGTTAAGAAAAGAAAAAGAAAAATCAAAAAAAAATTAGGGATAGTTAGTGTACATATACAAAAATGGTTGAAAACTGGGACTTGTCAATGCTATGATTCTTTAAGTTCCCTTGATGAACACCTAGCTACTTTTCAAGGTTATTAGTCGAGGGGTGATTATGATTTCTTGGTTCTTGGTGTTTACTTATTAACCATTGCTTAGAGACCGACAATATCTTAGTATGGGGGATTTTGGTATGTGTTTAGTTACACATACCCTTTTCCATTAAAAACGGGCTTAAATGACTAAAAACATACCAAAAAATACATTGTGTTTGTACGTTTTGCATTTGTATTGTGCAGAAAATGGATATTCAAGAAAAAGACGATAAAGCAACGCCAAAAACGACCAAACCAAGCACGGAATGGAAAAGAAAAAGTCAAATCGAAGCCAAAGTCAGTCAAGTCAACCCAAAAAAAGTCAAAAGTCAACCAAGTGAAGAAAATACAACTTGAGGGACTAAAATTGCCAAACCTCAAGTTGTATCTCAAGAATAACAAGACAAGGACTAAAATTAGAAATTGGGAGAAGTATAACTTGAGGGGCCAAAGCTGCCAACTTATCCAAAGCCATTTTTTCCCGCCCAACTAAACCCAGATACAACTCACGGGTGTCTTCCCACCCTTTTACCCTGCAACCTCTACAACCCCCTGGATAAAACATTTCCCCCTCCTCCACTATCTCCCCCAGCTTTATAATTGCCATGTTGGCAATCCCTCACCATTTCCAAGTAATTTCGATGGCTGTGATTGACTCAAAAGAAGCACAAAAGAAATTGAAGGCTGGGATTTGTTTTAGAATCACCTCACACAACAAGCACACTTGGGTTTTTGTCTCTACAAAGAAACACAGAAGAAAGCACAGCTGGAAGATAAGAGGAGGAAGTTTTTAGTATAAATAGGGCCATTGTAACCCAAGTAGGGGATCATTTTTTTTCTAGTGGTTTTTATCTAGTTCTTAGTTAAATTTCAGCTTATTTTTATGCAATTTTATTTTTCCAAGTCTTGTAACTTTAATTTTCGTCTTAATGCAAATTTGGAGTTTTTAAGTCAATTCTTGATTCTCTGTATTTCCTTTGTTAAAAGCTTTACTTAATATGTTTTAAGTCTTATAAAATCATATAAGTCATTTGTCTTAACTCAAATACTAAGAATTTAAGTAAAGTCACAAAAAAAGTCCACACTCAAATATACCACAGCTTATGGATGATAAGCCAGTTCTGGATGGGCTTATGGACTCTCACTAGCTTGTTTTATACAAGCTAGAGCTTGTAGACTCTTTGTTTAACCCTGTTTTGAGCAAGGGAGTTGTAAGTCTTTATTATTCTTATTTTGCTTATTTACTGTAGAACTGCTTATAGTGCTTATTTGTTACCTATATTTACTTATTTATGCTTTATCATGATGTTTAGTGCTTATCTTGCTTAGTTGTTAGTTTAAAAATAGTTTGTGTCACTTTCTTAGTTAGTACTGGTAGTATGTTTAGTTAATGCTGTTAGATTAATTTAGCTTATTTAAGTGCTTATTCTTGATTGAAGTCTGCTTATAAGCGTCTTATTTTGTTATTTGATAATATGTTTTTAATAAATTAGGATCAAATCAGCTTAAAATAAAAAGAAAAATGATTTTTGAAAACTTTAAGGGGTGTTTGGAACAAGCAGTACTAACCCATAGTTAGTACTGCTGGTTCTATTTTTGGGATTTTTAAAGCTAGCAGTACTAACTCAAAGCTAGCAGTACTAACTCCAAGTTAGTACTGGTAGTTAAAACTGTTAGTACTGTTGGTTCATTATTGCTTATTAGCTTATTATTTCTGCTTATTTAAGATTTCCTTAGCTTTTTAGAGTAGATTAAGCCCATTTTCGTTTACTGTCTTTAGTAGAGCTTATTTAAGCTTATTCGCCTTTTCAAAGCAATTTTAATAGTTTATCAGTTTGTAGCTTTTTAGCTTATTTGCCATTTTAGTTTATTCTAGTTGCTTATTCTTATGCCTGAGTGCTTATTAGGGGTAGTTAAATATTTGTTTTAGCCTATTTGCTTATTTCTTGTTTCATTGTGTTTTGTTAAAGCTAGCAGTACTAACTCAAAGCTAGCAGTACTAACTCCAAGTTAGTACTGGTAGTTAAAACTGTTAGTACTGTTGTTAGTACTGCTGAGTTTCTCCTGCTTAACTTAGTTTAATTGCTTGCTGAATTTGCTTATTTAGAGTTAGTCTAGCTTATTTGGTTTTTCTTAAGCTTATTTTAGCTTATTTGTGTCTTAAGTATAAAAGTTTTAAGTGTTTTTACCATTTCTAGCCTTTATGCATGTTCTAGCTTATTTTCCCTGCTTATCTTTTTGTCCATTTGCTTATTAGGTTTAGTGCCCAATCATATCCTTGTCATATTCAAACATCAATTATCAATTCGTCATTCGATTTTCCATTTAAGCCTCGTTGGGACATAACGACCCGGAAACACTCTATACTACTTCCGGTTTCATTGATTTTGTGGATTTTGATCCTTGTTATATATTTATATTTATTTATATGTAAAAAGGAGTAAGAATACGCGAGTCACACTTCTTCATTTGAATAAGGAAATTATAAACCACTGAACAATAAATTTATAAATTCTCAGTTACAAGGATTGGGACGCCTCTGTTTGTAAATGACAAATTATAAATAAGTGAACTTAAGTGTATGGCATTCGTACAAACAGTTCTCTTTCAATCCGTTTGTACAAATAATTCTTTTTTGATCATTTAATCATTATCATTATTACCATCATACAAATAAGTCTCTAGACTTCTTTCGATTTGTAAATTGTTCACTCGATTATTTACAAACATCAATCCATTATTCAACTAAATCTCGGGATGAGATTTTACAAGGGATACATGCTTAAACCATAAATGCAAGTGTTTTTACAACTGTATGCTATCTAGATATATTATTTCCTAAGTACCTTCCACTGCCAATATTTCTTAATCATGAACCATTAGTCACTTGCGAGTGAACGCGAATATTGTGGATAGATCTATCGGGGTGTGACGACTCCCGTTGGTGTGCCTATACTTTTGGTACCAATAGCACTATATTTGACTTAATGGGTAACCTTGGCAAGTTACATTTCTACGGGGACATTTGTTCCATAACCAATGTCACTACGGTGATTTCCATGTTAACGTATTGATATCATGAGCTTAGGGCAATAACACTGTTTTCTATAACAATTGTATGTGTTGCAATTATTACCATCTATGATAACTTATATTCGATTATTTCCATGATAATTGTAAATGCAATTACAATTATTACAAACTATGGGTATATAACAACGTAACCCACTATTGAACTTATACTCAACTATTATAACTGAAAACCTATGAATTTCACTCAACATTTGTGTT
>BQNB010158111.1:0-15070 GCA_026074375.1 Tanacetum coccineum
GAATAATATGCACTCATAGCGAGGGTGTATAGTAGGCATACCTTGTTTGGAACCCCAACATAATTAGATGGTAACGTTCAATTTCATAATGAGACTTATAAATAATCCCCCGATATAACTTTGTTTGGCCACATCGTTATATCCCGATGAATATTGAGAAATGATACGTGTGTTCAGAAATTTTATTGTTTATATATATAAACTCTATGGATTCACTCAACATTATTGTTGACGTTTTATCATGTTTTATCTCAGGTCCTTGAAGGTAATTCGGCGATGGAGAACTTGGTTGTCGCTTATGGAAACCTAAATGTTTTGAAGGCCCATTAATTAAAAGTCATTCGAAGATGATTTGCAAAAATGTTGTATGAATTATGAAACAATTTGGGACCTATGATGTAAACTTTTATTTCGAATGAATGTATTTAAAAACATCTCTTTTCGAGTCGTTTTCTATGCTTGAGTTGTTATATTATGACGTAGCACCCCAAATGACCCTTCCGCTGAGATATATGAAAATAGGGGTGTTACACACGGTTTTCTCCAACCGTCCTTTCTAGAATACGTTTCAAACCACAATTGGACACCTCCACTTGACCACTCGTTTGAGGGTGATAAGCGGTAGCAAGACGATGAGTGACCCCATATTTAGACATTACTTTAGTAAATTGATCATTACAAAAATAGGTTCCACGATCTCTTATAATAGCTCTAGGTGTTCCGAATCGGGCAAAAAGAGAATTCAAAAACTTAACTACAACTCGAGCATCATTTGTGGGGAGCGCTTTCGCTTCCACCCACTTTGAAAGATAATCAACGGCTACGAGGATGTATTTATTCCCACGTGAAGACGGAAAAGGTCCCATAAAATTGATACCTCATACATCGAAGATTTCACAAACTTGAATAGCGTTCTGAGGCATCTCATTTCGTTGTGAAATTTTGCCTTGTCTTTGACACGTATCACAAGATTTGATCATAGTATGGGCATCTCGATATATGGTCGGCCAAAAGAAACCGGCATCAAATACTTTTCGAGCGGTGAGATTGGCATTATGATGGCCCCCGGTGGGTCCTTCATGACAAGCTTTGAGGATATCATTAGCTTCTTGCCCATGCACACACCTTCGAATGATTTGATCCGCACAAATACAAAAAAGATAGGGATCGTCCCAGAAATAATGTTTAACGTCCTTGAAAAACTTCTTCTTTTGTTGAGTTGTCATTCCTTTGATGATAAAATTCCCCGCATAGAAATTTGCATTCATAGACCGCAAACACGGTACTTTTCCCGAAAAAAACTCCAAATTCTCTAAAGGAAAAATGATCAAGTTATATCCTTGTTTTCTAACACATCCTTATGAGGATTCTCAAGTCTAGATAAATGATCCATCGCAAGGTTCTCACTTCCTTTTTTATCACGGATGGTGATATCAAATTCTTATAGGAGAAGAACCCACCAGAGCAACCTCGGCTTGGCGTCTTGTTTGTACATAAGGTATTTTAAAGCCGACTGATCCGTATACACTATGCTTTTAGATAGGACAAGATATGGCCAAAACTTTTCAAAAGCATACACAACGGCAAGCATTTCCTTTTCTGTGGTAGTGTAATGAATTTGAGCTTCTGTCATTGTCTTACTAGCGTAATGTATAGGTTGAAAGTGCTTCAATCTTCGTTGTCCTAGAACCGCACCAATCGTGAAATCACTTGCATCACACATGAGTTCGAAAGGTAAGTTCTAATCCGGGATAACTAAGATCGGAGCTTCGGTAAGCTTCTTTTTAAGGGTCTACAAAGCATCAATACAATCCTTAGAAAACACAAACGGTGTTTCTTTCTCAAGAAGGTGAGTCATTGGTCTAGAAATCTTAGAAAAGTCTTGGATAAATCATCGGTAAAAACCTGCATGACCTAAGAAACTCCTAACACCTTTTACGGTAGTCGGGTGAGGTAGCTTAGTGATAACATCGACTTTAGCACGATCAACCTTAATTCTCGATTTCAAAATTTTATGCCCTAACACAATTCCTTCTCTACACATAAAGTGACACTTCTCCCAATTAAGAACTAAATTCGCGTCTTCACACCGTCTTAACATCTTTTCTAAATTGGAGAGGCACGAATCAAAACTATCCCCAAAAATCGAGAAATCATCCATAAACACTTCCATAGTCCCTTATTCGATCATATCATGAATAGGCCATCAACAAACCGTTGAAAAGTACCCGTGAGGCAATACACAAGCCAAACGCATGCTACTGTACGCAAAGTTCCATAACGGCATATGAAATAGTTTACTATGTCCTGGGGATAATAGGTATTTGGAAATACCCTGAAAAACATCTATAAAACAATAAAAACTCATTTCCCGGCTAAGCCTATCTAACATATGAATCCACAAATGGTAATGTAAAATGATCTTTTCGAGTCGTATTCATTAACGTTCCTATAGTCCTATACAAACTCTCCACCCGGTAACTAAACGTGTCAGAATTAATTCATTCTCTTCATTAGCAACAACGGTTATTCCTCCTTTCTTGGGAACACAATGCACTGGACTAACCCATGGGCTGTCGGAGATCGGGTAAATCATTCCGGCATCAAGAAGTTTTAAGACCTCCTTTTTTATTACCTCGTGAATTTTTGGGTTAACCCGTCTTTGACTTTGAACCGTGGGTTTGTAATCATCCTCCATCAAGATTTTGTGTGTACAAAAACAAGGGTCGATACCCTTGATGTCGGTGATTTTCCAAGCAATGGCCCTTTTATGAGATTTAAGCACCTTTAAGAGAGCATCTTTTTCATCATCTTTTAAACCTTTTGCATAAATACATAGTAACTTGTCCGTTTTTCGGTCTAAGTAAGCATATTCCAAGTAGGAAGGTAAATCTTTTAACTCTAATTCCGGAGGCTCTTCAATTGAAGATTTTGCCTTGGTAACTTCACTTTGTTTAAGGTCCATCGGAGGAAGTTGAAACGGGTCATTATTTAACAATTTTTCAGTCAAACAAATATCTTCCTCCGGATCGCAATTGGCATGATCAATTTCCGGTGAAATTGAATTATCCTTGAGATAAACTTTGATTTCTTCCAAAATGAATTCGGAAGTAAATGGCTCAGACGTCGGGGTGGGATTGCCACCCGAAGAATTAGAAAATCCTATAAATTTTAGAGCATACTCCTCACAAACTGCATCAATGATGTCAATTCGGTTTACTAACTTATCATTTGTAGAGGAATATCTCGTGGTTTGATCTAAATTAAAAGTGACGGCTTCGTTATTAACTGGAAGGGTTATTTCTTCTCCATAAACATCAATTAAAGCATGACCGGTCCTCAAAAAGGATCTCCCAAGTATGAGAGGTTCTCGAGGACCTTGACATCGAAAAACAACAAAGTCGTAGGAAAAGAAATTTCCTAACTTTGACAAAACTCTTCGATCGAGTCCTTTAGGATAAGTAATCAATCGGATCTTCTAACACTAAATCCCTTCCGAGTTTGGTGTAAGTTCAGGTAAAGAAGCTTTTCCAAAAAGAAAGTGGCATAAGAGTTTATGCTCGCGCCAAGAACGGCCAAGGCTTGACGTACATCTATATCCGGTAAAATAACAAGGAATAAGAAACTTGTCGGGATCACCAAGCTTTTTGGGAATCTTTTTGAGAGCATCGCCAAGCAATTCTCGTTCAAAAACGAATCGTAGCTAACTCAAGCAACTATTCCTTATTCGTGTAGCACACTCTTAATCGTAGACAAATCATGGCATCAAAAGTAAAGGATCCTCAAACATATGTCAAAACCAAATCTGAAACATTTTGAAAAATCTTCTCTATTGAATAGAAGCTTTTCAAGAGAACTTTTCTTGATTAAGTCGCGAATGATAAGGAATATGTGGCTTAGGATAAATTCTTCAAACATCGGTTTCCGGAATGGGTGGTAACCGAGGTGGTGATTTGAGCGTACTTACTTTCTTTGGAATAAGGATTGCCCTAATCCGTTTCTCCTTACGGTTTCTTGTTCCACTACCTTTTAGAGAAGGATTATAGAATCAAGAGGTCCCTCCGTAAGCAACCCCCAACTTCGAGTAGTGATCGCTTTCATCTCACCCTTCGGATTTGGAATGGTATTACTCGAAAAGAGTACCCGAAGTTGAGGCTTTGTTCTAAAAACAAATCCATATATCATGTATTTTGCAATTATTTTAAAAGTAGTTTGTTGATTCATCATGACTGCTGTTGAGATTTTAACGTGTTTTGAGAATCATTCTTAATGTCTCCTTGCACCATTGATTTGATTTATGCATGTTTCTCAACAACTGATCGTTATTCCTCTATGAGTAACACAAAAATCATTTGAAATTTCTTGTTGAACTTGATTATTAGGCACTTGAAAAGGTTGGTTTTGAAATCCTTGGTTTTTAAAATTTGGAGCATGATTATTTTGATTTTGAAAACCTTGATTTCTATGAAAATTATTTCCCCGATTAAAATTATTCTTTTGAACTTGATTTTGATTAAACCTATTTTGACCATTATTTTGCATCGGAGCAAAACCTGGTGGTGCCATTTGATTACTAACACGGTTCGAAGGGTTAACTTGATTGTAAGTACCCGTGGTCGCACAAACACTAGCCTGATTGTTATCGGTAGTCGGACAATTATACCAAGAATGGGCACCACCACAAGTAACGCAAGTTTCCTCAACCACTTTAACCGGATTGGGAGTGACAACTTTCTTAGAAACAATCTCGACTAAGGTCGAAAGTTGATCCGCAAGCTTATCAATTCTTTCATCTGTTTTACTAACACTTTCCCTAGAATTCGTATTCATCCTAGAAGCATTTGGTTTGTTTCGTGAATAACACACTTTTGATTTGTTCTCAATTATGTTTAACGCTTCTCTAGTCGTTTTACTCAAAAGATTTCCACCCGCCGCGGCATTTAATGAGTCTTGATCGTTCTCGTTTAAACCATTATAAAAGGTATCAACTTGAGTTAATTCCGTAAATCCGTGGTGAGGACAAGCTCTAAGCATTTCCTTAAATCGTTCCTATGCCTCACTAAAATTTTCCTCGAATTTTTGTGTAAAACAAGAAATTTCATTCTTTAAGTGAGTGGTTTTTGAAGGAGGGAAAAATTGATTCACAAATTTGGTAACGAGATCCTCCTAAGTCAAGATTGAATTTAGTGGTTCTTTCTCGTACCACAATCTAGCGTTCCCTTTTGAAACTATTGATATGAGCATGGGGATTTTCCCTCTCATATCCATAAAGTCGAGGTAATCCTTTTGAAACTATTGATATGAGCATGGGGATTTTCTCCATCACCATATCCGGAGAAACCACGGTATATCTTGAACAGTTGTATACAATTCATCTTAATCTCAAAATGATCTGCATTAATTTCCGGTAAAATGATAGCTTCTCCATACCATTATGTGGGTGCATGGAGCAACTCTTCCATTGTATATTCCGCCATTGGTGCAACGATAGTACGAAGCTCGGGTTCGACTATGTTTGGAGCACGTCCTCAATTTTGATGTCTCAGAATGGTGACGTTTAAATTATTTGGAAAATTGGAATTTTTAGTGCGCATGCACTAAACAAACAAAAGAAATGAGAAAAGGAAATATTTTTGTTTACCGAATAATCAATAAACTTAGGGTAACTCTCTTACTAAAATAAATTTTACAAAAGAGGTGCTCCTTTTTCGTAAGTGACACAAACGGTAAATTTTTAATCTTAGGTTCGAGAACTTATTGATGGATAATACCTCAGTTGAAGGTATTATTTGTTGGTGTTCTTTTACCAACTTGGTTAATTTTTTTATATTCACAAATTAACGAGAAAAATTGAAAAATCCGAAAGAGCAAATATTTTTGTATTTTTGTTTTTAATCTTCTACTTATACTAAAAAGAGTTACAAATAGGTTACTCAAGTATACGGATTTATCATTTGGGTTATTGAACCTTTAAAACGTTTACAAAGAGGTTACTCTAGTATACAAATTTATTTTTTGGGTTACTGAACCTTTACAAAGAGGCTTATTATTTGGTTTATTTACCCTTAAAAAAATTCACCCGTATACTTGAGTAAACTTGAGTAACCTTTTTGTAACAAAAAAAAACTTTAGTAACTTAGGTGAACATTTGGGAAAACTTTAGTAACATTTTTGTGTATTAACCTATCATCATCACTAGATTCCTTTCTAGCTTTTAAGGCAATAGATCTAATTTGTTCTCTTTTGCTTTTGATGGTTTCAGAATATTTCTTAATTACTTCTTCATAAACCTTTAAATTTCCAATGAGTTCGTCAAGTGATAGAGTTGTTAGATTCTTTGATTCTTCAATCGCCGTGACTTTTGCGCGCCATTTAGGATGTAATGCCCTAAGAAATTTCCTAACACAATTCTTGCTAGAAAAACATTCATCAAGTGCTTTTAGACTAGTAATAATAGTGTTAAATTTAGCAAATGCATTATCTATTGATTCCTCTTCCAGAATTATGAATTGTTCATATTGTTAAACAAGAAGATCTATTTTGTTTGCTTTGACTTGATTATTACCTTGATGAGTGATTAACAAAGTATCTCAAATTTCTTTTACGGTTTGACACATAAAAATTCTTTCATATTCTTTACGTGGTAAAGCATTATAAATTACCATTTTAGCTTCATTATTTTTAGAAAGTTTCTTTTTAAGATCATTGTTTTTTTTATGAATAGGTACAATTTCATCCTTTTTAGTTTCGAGATTATTTTGAATAGGAGTAAAATCACCATCGGTAATAACATGCCAAAGATCTAGATCTTTTGACTTCACATAAGTTTCAAATCGATTTTTCCAATAAATAAATCCATCACTTTCAAATAGTGGTGGTCTTTGCATAGATTGCCCTTCTAAATATTTTTTCGATTCCATAGATCGATTCAAGTTTTAAAATACAATTTATTTTAAAAATCTTGTTTGACGTGGCTCTTGATACCAATTGTGGAAAACTATAAGGGGGGTTGAATAGTTTACCGCTTTTTAATTTAATATTTATGTTTGTTTATAAAAACTTAGATTCGACTTTTTGTGAATTCAATACTTGCACAATATGAATAATATAAAAAAGTAAGAACAAATAAAGAAATAAGATATAAGAGTTAGAAAGATCAAACCACAACACAAGGATTTATAGTGGTTCAATTACGAAGCACCTCTTCGCCCTATAGTGGTTCTAATAGAAGCACCTCTTCGCTCCTACTCCACTCTCGAGCACCAAACACAAGATTTTCTTCACTATGTCAAAAACTCCCTTATATGGCGATAAAACCGTACACAACTTTCGCTTATATCAATTTTTGACACTAAGCTAGATGTCGAGTTCGAATCTTAGCTAGAACCAATCTATCATGACTTCATAACTTCTTTACTACTTTTAAGACTTCACAACACAACTTCAAAACTACACAACTTCACACCTTAGTTTTCTTCACACCACAACTTCACTACTTCACTTCCACTTTCACACCTAACTATCGCAACTTGGATGAATCACTAGATTCAACTATACTTATAACAATCACAAAGATTTATCTACTACATAACTTTACAAGATTTACAAATGATTTACAAATTAGTGATTAAGATGCAAACAAGATTGCAATACAACACTTGAGGTGTAATACTACCCTTCACTTATGATGAAGTATTCATTGCACTTGAGGAATTGAGCTTGGATCACTTGGAAATAAAGCTTTATGATTAAATGATCAAAGGATTTTAAAGAGATGTGTGGGCTGTTTTTGATCAGAAATAATGAGTGCAAAAGGTGAGAAAATAGTGGGGAATAGTCCAGTATTTATAGGACATTCTGGAGGAGCGTCTACCTATGGGCGGTCCCCTTAAATAGGTGGGCGGTCCCCTTAAAGATAAGAGGGCCGCCCGTGTATTTAAGGGGGTCGCCCTAGACTGAGCGCTCCCCAGTTTGTCCTTTTGTGTAGGGAGAATTTTCTAGAAATTTCTAGCCGTTTTAAGTTTGAAAATTTGAATTTCAAAATGTTGATTTTGAATAAAATATTTCTTTTAATTGTAGAAAATATTTTGTAATGTTTATAAAAATGTTTACAACATTTTTTAAAAGTGTGAGGTTGAATAAAAATTTCCTTTGATCATAAAATGCATTAAGCATTTATTTATTCATACCTTTAAGTGATATAATTTTCGAAATGAAAATTTACTACTAATTACTTGTTTACGTTTAATTTTACATTGAACGTTTTTATATTTTGTGATTATCAAAACGTAAATATGTGAAAAATATTAATAATGTTTTTAGGCATTATTTCTATCAACAAATAAGTCGAAGTAGAAGAACACTCTAGGAATTTACTGCTTTCTAAGAATAAGAAACATATGTCATCTGAATGTAATAATGTTAAGCTTGCTATTCGGAACGATAAATCTGAAATTGTTTGTGCTATGTGTAAGCAATGTTTAATTACAACAAATCATGATGTGTGTGTGCTTAATTATATGAATGGCATGAATTCTCGTGGTAAGCAACAAAAGGCAAATGTTTCTAATATTGCAAATCAAACAAAACATAAGCCACAAGTCTGGAAACCGAAGAATGTAGGGTCCAAAGAAAGACTTGCTTCACCTAAGCCTAGTAAACCTAGAATGCGCCTTAGGTGGTCACCAACTGGAAGAATTTTTTACCTATGTGGAAAATTAATTAGATCCAGTGACTCTGAATGTAAGTCTGGCACCTTGGTGTGTAATGCATGTACCTCTAACCCTCAGGAACCTACAATCAAACGTTTTCCAAATTCCACATTTTTTCTTGGAAGGTTATCCAAATATGTCTATGGTGCGTCGACTCGGGTTGTTCCAAGCATATGACCGGGAATCTAAAGCTTCTCATCAATTTCGTCTGAAAGTTTTTGGGAACCGTTCGCTTTGGGAATGATCATGTTGCTACAATTCTGGGTTTCGATGATCTTCAATGAGGAAATATTTTGATCACCAGGGTTTATTTCGTTGAGGGCTTGGGGCACAACCTGTTCTCAGTTGGGCAGTTTTGTGATTCAGATCTAGAGGTCGCTTTTAGAAGAAACACATGTTTCATCAGAAATCTCGAAGGAGTTGATTTGTTAAAAGGAAATCGTACAACAAACCTTTACACCATCAATATCCATGATATGGCCTCTACATCTCCAATTTGCCTCATGGCTCAAGCCACGTCTACCAAATCATGGTTAAGGCATCAAAGGTTATCCCACCTAAACTTCGACACCATAAATGACCTTGCCAGAAACGATCTTGTCACCGGTCTTCCAAAGTTCAAATACCATAAAGAACATCTTTGTCCCTTTTGTGAGCAAGGAAAAGGCAAAAGGGCATCTCACCCACCCAAACCAGTTCCAAATTCTAAGCAGAGGTTACACCTTCTTCATATGGATTTGTGTGGTCCAATGAGAATCGCAAGCATAAATGGAAAGCGGTATGTTCTGGTGATTGTGGACGAATACTCTCGTTACACTTGGGTAATCTTTCTCAGATCAAAAGATGAAGCACCAGAGGAGATTAAAACATTTCTCAAGAAAATTACAGTTCTACTTCAAGCTCCAGTCATTATTGTAAGAACCGACAACGACACAGAATTCAAAAACCAAGTGCTTCAAGAATACTTTAATAGTGTTGGCATCTCTCACCAAACATCTTCTGTTCGTACCCCTCAACAAAACGGTGTAGTGGAATGAAGAAACCGCACGCTAGTGGAGGCTGCTAGAACAATGTTGATTTTTTCTTGTGCACCGTTAGTCTTATGGGCTGAAGCAATTGCTACTGCGTGCTACACTCAAAACCGCTACATCATTCACCGTCGATTTGACAAAACACCATACAAGCTTATTAATGGCAGAAAACCAGATATCTCCTTTCTTCATGTATTCGGGGCAATCTGTTATCCCAAGAATGATCATGAAGATATTAGGAAGCTTGGTGCAAAAGGTGATATTGGCTTTTTATTGGTTATTCTACTAATTCGTGTGCTTACAGAGTTTACAAACGAAGGACAAAGAAAATCATGGAGACAATGAATGTGACATTTGATAAGCTTTCAGCTATGGCTTTTGAACAAAGCAGTTTAAAACCCGAGCTTCAAAGTATGACTTCTGGATAAATCAGTTCATGACTATGTCACAACCCGCCAAGGCGGAAACACGAGGCGTAACGTTATGGGTATCATCACAACACAATGGTGTCAACAATAGAGAAACTACAATGCATTAATCAAAGCTAAAAAATGGACACAAAGTGTCATGACAATACCAAACACAAGAAAAAGGAGTCTTGTATTAAGGTAAAAGAGTCACTCTAATACAAAGACATAACGAAATAATCCAAAACCTAAAACAATCATAGAATTAATTCAAAGCAAATACGAAATTGAAAACTAAGGAAACTCCGCATGCAAGCCTACAGTCTCACTAGCCAATCTTCCTAACTTTACTTTCCTCATGATGATCACCTGAAAATGATGCTTAAAACGTCAATAATAATATTGGTGAGAGTCATAGGTTTTAGACACGTAATAATACTCGCTTCTACTATGATTATCAAAACAAAGGAGGACAATAATGAACTATCATGAACTTATGCTAGCATGCAACCAAAATTAAATCAACATATCCACAAACATAATTTCTCATTCAGTCTTAGAATAGCTAGCACTATAAGCAACCAAGCTCACCCAGAATGTATCTCATACAACTCCTTAAAGTAACTCTTGGGTTTCTGAATAGTGGTATCTGATGTAACTGTTTTCTTATGGGGTGTTGCAACAGATTTGTTCGTTTTTCTCTTTTGTTTACTAGCACTAATATGCATTACTTTAGGCTTCTTAGTTCTAGCATTTACGTCATTCATAACGGGTTTCTTTACGTGCATACTCCAATTATCACCACAAGTGACTGTGAAGGGGCGGGGGAGATGTTTCAGGTCACAACTCTAATAAACGACGCAGAGAAATTGGAAAAGGAGTTGATCAAGAATCCTCCTCCATCGCAAGAAGATGTGGATGTGGCTAAGAATGTTGTAAAGGAAAAGGGTGAGATAGTTGCAAAATTAAAATCTGACAAAGCTGGTAAACCTGCAATAACAGCTGCTGTTGTGGAACTCGATAAAGCAAAAGAGAATCTATCAAAGCTTGAAGAGAGATTCAATCTGAAACCAGGTATTCCAAAGAAAGATGGGAAGATTGATTACAGTCAAGATTTCTTTGCTCGCCAGGCGTTTCTTACTGTGTCTGGTCAACTTCAAGCTGAGACGTATGCTTGTGCACTTGGTAGTGTTTACACTTTCGGGCCTACTTTTAGAGCTGAACACTCTCATACATCACGACATCTAGCGGAGTTTTGGATGGTTGAACCCGAAATAGCATTTGCTGATATTGAGGATGATATGAGGTGTGTAGAGGCATATGTTAGGTTTTTGTGTCAATGGTTACTTGACAACTGTCTTGAGGACATGTAATTTATGGTTAAGAACTTTGAAAAAAATGCTATTAAGCGGCTACAAATGGTTGCTTCAACCAAATTTGTACGTCTTTCATGCACAGAAGCGGTAATAATTCTTGAGGAAGTTGTTGCCAAAGGCCACAAGTTTGAGAACCATGTAGAATGGGGGGTTGATCTCGCATCCGAACATGAGAAATACTTGACAGAAATAAAGTTTGAGTCTCCTATGATTGTATACAACTATCCTAAAGGGATCAAAGCGTTCTACATGAAACTTAATGATGACAAGAAAACAGTAGCTGCAATGGATGTTCTTGTGCCAAAGGTGGGTGAACTCATCGGTGGGAGCCAAAGGGAGGAGAATTATGAAGTCATTAAAGAGAGGATTCTTAAGATGGGGCTGCCACTTGAGCCATATGAGTGGTACCTGGACTTGCGTCGCTATGGGACTGTAAAGCATAGTGGATTTGGTCTGGGATTTGAGAGGATGATTCTTTTTGCAATAGGAATTGACAACATCAGGGATGTAATTCCCTTTCCTAGGTTTCCAGGAAGAACAGATCTTTAAGTTGGTACATGGGATGATACAAATACACAGATCAGATCATATCATTCCTTTTGCTTGATTGACTATTAGCATGATAGTATTTTTATTGCTGAACTAATTTGGATACATATTATGTTAGATTTTATTGTTGTTTGCCTTCTAAATCTACTGTTGGTGATGTTTATAACACATGTAAGCTTTTGTTGTTAAAAAAATTAACTCACTTATTGCTATGTTCTTGTCTTGCATTTGAGCTTTCAAATCCTGTATTTCATGATATTGTTCACGTTCTTTTCGAAATACATTTGATTCGTTTTCTTTGCAAACTGAGTTATTTTTCATTTGTTCTTTACATTGTTGTAAAGCAAGAGAAATCAAGTGTTTTTCAAGTTTAGAAAAACTTTTTAACAAATTATTATGAACTTCTTTGTTAACAGATTCAGTTTGTTTCGAAAGCTTTTGTGCAAGACATTCACATTCTTTGACTTTATGAAGATACAAGCATTGTAATTCAGCATAAGCATTTAAATCAGACAGAGAATGCAAATATGAACATGTAACATCTTTAGACACACACTCTTCGAGAAGTAGATCATATATGTTTGAAAAATCAGCCTTTTCAGATTCAAGTTCGTCAACCTCTTTTTCAAGGGATTTAACGTACTCATAATCTTCATGCATTTCTGTTTTAAGTTCATGTTCAAAACGAAAACTATCATTTTGAGTTTTTATGGAAAGAGGCATTAATAAGGTTTTTATCAAAACTTCCATATCTTTAGCAGTTGGCACCCGAAAATAATCACTAGTATGTTTAAACCAAGCTTGATCAACAATTTCTCTAAATTGATTGATGTTAAATGTCATGTCGTTAAAAACTTGTCTACTTTTACTAATGGATTTCGAAACGGGTAGAAAGGCAACGTTTTTAGCAATGTTTGGTTTTGTTCTAACAAACGGTTTTCTCCACATTGTCTTCCTAACTTCTTTTGCGCGTTCCAACTGATAAAGATACTCCAGTGAGGGTGCTTTGAAAATTTCATAAAGACTATTCTGTTTTGTGTAATCATATGGTTTAACATAATCTTTATTCAATTTTGATCTACTCTCATTTGCAAGAGTCATGGTCTCTTCCCTATTGGGGCCAAATTTGTTTGCACCAAGCATCTAGGAATATCATTAATGGGATCTCATACAACTAGGGCTTTTCAGATTGAGCTTTTCTTGAAGGTACCTTTAGATTAGTAAAGGGTTTGGTCTACATTATATGTACGAGCTATTTGGGTGCTAACATATGATGATCTGAATGACTGATTACGAGTGTAAACAATTTCATTCAAAACTTTAAATGTTTGTCCATTTCAGTCATTCTGTCAATACTTTTTCTTCCTGTAGCCTTTTAAATCGAAATGACCTTCTTTTCTCTTTGTGTTGACCTTCAAATGGTGACTTTGTTAAAAAGACTCCTTTTTACTAACCCATCTGTGTTTTTGATTGACAATGAAATTTATAGGCTTTATTTTCAAACCTTCTTTATGTCAATGTCTTTACGAGCTATAGTCTAGGTCTCATTTACTTTTGTAATTGAAGAATGTCATAATCAATTGTCTCGGATCATTAAAGGCTATGTACTTTCTCTAGCTCATTTTGTTTGTTCTGAAGTGCAATAAACACAACTATCCCGTACAATAGTAGCCTCCCACAGTGCTCGTACTAGTTCATCAAGGTTAGTTTGCACTCCTCTAGATAAGAGTTAAATTTGCAATTAAATTAGCAAGCGCATCACGCTCATCAACACATTCTGTAGCATTTTGGTCATCTTGATTATCATTATTACATATATTTGATGAATCAGGAGTGACATTTCTATCATCCTTCTCTAAAACATATGTGTCATTAATGGATCCAGGTTGCTCAGAATGTCATCTTTCATTTGCAAACACATTATTTTCATCATGGTTTTGTACATGTTCTAATGGCTGATTAGTAGAACTGGATTCTTCAGGTAAGACCTCCTGAATCTTTGCCATGAAACTATAATGTGCTTCCAATTCCTGCTCATCAATCTCTTCATCCGTTTCCTCTAGCCAATCAGCTTGCTCTGCTTGTAGTGGAACACCTTGTTCAGCTTGTTTGCACATCATCATCTTTTCCTTATGATACGTGTAGTCTTTAACGCCTTTGGCTTCCTGCATTCCTTTGCATAGTGCCTAAATCCCTTGCAGTTAAAGCATTGTATCTCATTATGTTGCACTACCTGACTGCCTACATTTTCCCTAGCCCCATCAACTGTTATTTTCCTTTGATTCCCAAACTGCCCTGACTGATTATCGTTGTTATACCTTGGTGGGGTATCTTCAGTCTTGTTCCTGGAGTTTGAAGAAGTTCGAAGGTTGTTGTTGGTAGGTTTGTAAAGCTTCTTGAAATACTTTGCAAGGAGTGCCAAATTCTTTTGCATGTCCTTATCCCTCTGAGCTTGTTCAGGATCACTGTCTTCTTCAGACACTGACTCAGATTGAGGTGTAACTGGTTTGGCGATCTCTTTGCCTTTGTGTCTGGTAGATGCACTAGGTCTTGTAGAAGATGATGTTGCATTAGATCTTTGAGGTTTTGGTGCTTGATAGTAATTATCTGAATATGGTTGAGCAGCCGCAAGAAGTGCTAATGGATTTGCACTTTTGGCTATTCTCTCAGCACGAATATCATTAACTTCATTCTGATACTGCTTCAGAATGTCAAAAAGTGTGTGATATGGGATGGTGTCTATTTCTTTTGATTGCTTGACCAACGTCACAAATCTTGACCATTCTGGTTGAAGTTGTTAAAGAAATTAAACATTCACTTGCATTGTAGTAACTTGCAAGTTGTTCCTTGTTAATTCATTCATCAGTTTATAAAACCGTGAGTAATAAGTCTCCATTGATTCTCCATCTCGAGAAGTAAACTTCCTAAATTCCCAGAACAGATTGGTCTTTACATCTTGTATGTTTAATGATTCACCCTGTTATAGCCTTTTAATG
>BQNB010158112.1:0-12734 GCA_026074375.1 Tanacetum coccineum
ACATAAAACACAAGCCACGAAACACGAGAAAGGAAGAGGCGAGCCTCCTCACGTCACACTTATTAGAAAATAGAAAAAGAAGATAGAAACACGGGTTGCCTCCCGAGAAGCGCTTCTCTAGCTTGACTCTCCCCGAATTCCTTTATCCTTGGGGCAGAAACAGAAGAACCAAAAATTCTTCATTGGACCTTCATATTCCACCGGCTCTAAGGAATAGAAACTATAAGCGGAGATGCCAGGGTCAAAAATGGTGTCCTCACTCCTGGAGGAGAGAAGAGGAAGAGAATTCACAAGATAGGTAAGGAAAGGAAGAAAGATTTTGATAACAAATGTGAGGAAAAGATAATGGCGATCCTCAAAGGTAATCCTCACATTTTCCTTAATCTTTAAATCCTCAATATTAGGTTCATCATTTAAGCTTTTTGGGTCATGATCTAAAAAAACATCAGGAACGAGATTAGGGATAATATCCTTAATAAGCAAACTCTTAAAATAGATTATGTCTCCTTTCGAGTTATAATAATCTTTTTCAAAATCCATAGAAACATTAGCATCAATCTTATCAATGTCGCCTCCTGGGTCAAAACACTCATTCACATTAGCATCGGAAAGATGTGTGACTAGCAAAACTGGCTCATCAAGATTAGAAACATAAGAGTCCTTGTTCTCGATGTCCTCTAATACCTCATTAAAAAGAGGATTTACGTCACTAGAGATGTACTCATCATCAAATTCAAAAAGATGGATCGAATACATTTTAAAATTTTCTTCCTGAACGTCCTCTTCAGGAAATGACTCATCATCACTAGAGGTAAAATCATCATTAGAATCAAAGAGAGGATTAGAGAAAGTCACAGAATTATCACAAAAAGGTAAATCACATTCACTCTCATTGTCGGACGTATCCTCGGACTCACTTGGGATTAGGACGAGGTCCTCAACACTAGACTTTATGAATTCTTCCGATTCCTTTTCAGGAATAGTGCTAAGATTCTCATCCCACGTGATGAGAGTGTCCTCGAGCTCCATAATCGGTAAGACGAGAAGGGAAGTCGTAAAAAGATCATCATTGTCATTATTGTCATTTCCCGGTAGAGGTGAGTAAATGTGAGCAGGTTTGTCGCTGAACCTCTCTAGAATGGGATCAATAATCTCAATATCATACTTAGGCGAAGACTCGATCGATGGTTCTCGGTTCAGCAAATATTCAATTTTTCTAAGATATGCTTCAGGATCAAAATTATCATCCTCATTTCACGGTGGAAATGGGTCACGAAGAGCGAGTTCATCGGCGAACTCCTCAAAAAGAGAATCACTAGTCTCAAAAGGTATGAGACTAGGAAAAGAATCAGAAAGAGGAGTGGAACTGTCACTCGAGGGATGATTTGATTTCTTAAATTTTAACACTTCGAAGAAACGATCCTCGCATGTGATGTCAATAAAATTAATCATGTTAATTGATTTATTTCCATGCTTATGAGGATGTTTCGAAGTGTTATTGATTCGTTAAAATATATATATATATAATAACAAAGGCAAACACTCAACCAATTACCTTTAGCCAAGGATTGGTCAAACTTTTACAAATATATATGTCTGGAAGTATGATTCTCGGGTCGTATGTCCCAACGAGGTGTGCAATTTAAGAATCGTATGACGGGTTGATAATTGATGCTTGAATGGAATGATGATTGATTGGATTTTTCTATTACTACAAGTTAAAAATGCAAAAACGATTAAAGAAAACCTAAAAACGAAAGCTAGAATGATTTTAATCTAAAACGGAACGGAAAACGAGGGTCAAAAACCTAAATATTGCAATTTTAACCCTAGAACAATTTTTAAACTAAAAATAGATCCTACTTGACTAAAAACGAAGTTTAAAAAAAACTAGACTAAAAACGGAGTTCGTTTGGACCAAAAACGAGTCAAATCAAAAACGGGGACGAATCCCGTTCTTTAAAAAGTAAGATTTTGCAAAAACGACCCTACGAAAGATTTTCTATTTTTCCTAAGTGAATACTGGTAAAATAAAATTTTCTAAAAAAGAAAAATATTTTTTTTGATTTTTATTTAATTTATTATAATTAAAAAACAGTTTTAATAAAAATAAATGATTAAAAATAGTAAACGATTATGAAAAATTATGAAAAATTTAGGGAAAATGAGTTACTCTACAAAGATCCTAAGAAAAATCTAAAATTGGAAAAACAGCTTATTAATAAGCTGTTTATAAGCTAAATTGGGGCTGAGGGCTTATAAGGCAAAATGGGTTTATATATTTAACTTAACAAACCTCTACCGGATGAGCTATTGTAGCACAGCGGTAGAGGTGTTGTTATAAAAGTGTTGGTTGATATGGGAGAGGTCCCGAGTTCGAGTCTTGCTCACTCGGGGTCTCCCCTAATCCCAACGCTTTTATTCCTCAAATTTTTTTTACAACTTTTTGAAAAGACTGAAAATAAGCAACTTTAAAAAAAGACAAAAAATTTTAAACTCAAAAATAAGCACGAAAATAAGCTATATAAGCAAACAGTTAGCTTATTTTACACTAAGTCTCAAATCTAACAAACCTGTGGGCTTTTTTAGCTAGAATAAGCAAATAAAAATGAGAGATAAGCAAAACCTAATACCTATACTAACCTAATAAGCTAAAATAAACACAAATAAGCAAAGAGAACAAGCTGATAAGGCTAAATGAGGCAGACATACTTGAAAAAGCTTAAACACTAAGAATTTTTTTTACTAACAATCAAATAAGCTGCAATAAGCTCAAAACAAAGCAAATTAAGGCAAACTAGACCTAAACTAACCTAATAAGCTATTCTAAACTATAATAAGCTAAAGTTACCAACAAATAAGCACTTAATAAGCAGTTAAGCCAACTGGCTAAAACTGCAGGCCTAAAAAGGCTCTTGGGACACTTTCAGGGCTTATTTTTAAGCCCTAAAAGTGAATGCCAATGGCTGAGCTTATAGGGGCTTAAAGCACAGCCTATAAGCTATCTAAAAAGGTGAAAAGCTAAGACTTACTAACACAGATAAGCTGAGAAAGATGGGCTTAAACTTGGGCTTTTGCACCAGGGGAAGACACTAAAACTAACAGCCCAAAAGTGAAACTTTGGGCTTATAAATAAGCCCTAAGACAGACCCTTAAGCACTTATAAGCTATAAAAAGGAAAAGAGGACATAAAAGACTTTAAGAAAAAGTAATTTAAACTTATTTTGAACAACTAATGAGCTAAGAAAAATTAACTTGAAAACAGCAGTACTAACTTTTGAGTTAGTACTGCCCAAAGGGCTTTAAGCTGAAAAAGCTTTAATAAGCTAACTTTTTGGACAAAAATAAGCTTAGGTAAGCTAATCTAGCCTAATAAGCAGATATCAATACAAAATAAGCAATTAATTCAGCTTAAACCCTCAAATGAGCAAATGAGCTTATTAGCTCATTACTGCCAATCAAACAGCCCTTGGGTGGCTTTTTGGGCTTAAAAATAAGTTAGCTAATGAAAATTAAAAGCAAAAATAAGTTAAAACAGATATAGCATACATACTAATGAGCTTATTCTTGCATTTTCAGAACCTAATACTGTATATAGCTTATCTAACTTTTAGCTTAAAAAGTGACTTCTAAAACTGCTTAAACTGCTTTGACAGGATGTTACCTAAACACAAAACACAAATTCACACTTATACTACCACACTCTACTGCATTAAAAACTCTTAAAATGAACATGTAAATGAGGACAAAAGACCACTTAAGCCAATAATAAAAAATGAGCTATTCTACAAAAGGAAATAACCTCAGATTCACAACATGGCTATTTTTTACTTGGTTTTTGGGATTTTTCTTATAAAAACCTAATTAACCTACTTATTAGACCTAGATTTAGCTAAATGAAATTGACTAAATGACCCAACCCATGACAATACCCAGTTTGACCCATTTTCACCCTTATCCCAAACACCCCTTTATTTTCTGATTTTGGCTTTTAAGCTGATTTTAGAGAGATTTAAGTCATGGGTTTCAAAGGCAAACATTCATACATCACTAATAAGCATAAATTAACACCTTGAAACAGAAAATGAGCACAAATAAGCTGAAAATAAGCTAATGCAGAAAATTAAGCTTAAATGAAAGAAAAAGGACTTACCAAAGCCTTAGCTCTAAACAAGGCTATCAATGCTCATTAGAGCTTAATCAACAAAGCTCTAGCTTGTGTTTAACAAGCTAGTGAGTCCATAAGCCCATCCATATCCGGCTTATCATCCAAATTATAAGCTGTGGTATTGTTTGGTGGATTTTTTTTATTTTTCTTAACTAAATAGCTTTTTTTAGTTTACTTAATGAAAACAGCTTATAAATAAGCTTAAGTGAAAACTTCTTAACACATTTAAGCACAAACTAACAACTTAAGTACTTAGAATTTAAAAATTAGAATTTAACATAAAAATCTCAAAAACTTTATTAATGCTGAAAAAGAGTACAATGCTGAAAGAAAAGTTACAATAAGCTGGTAAATGACTTAAAACTTAAATTAAACTACAATAAGCTGAGATATGTAGATGAGCTACAAAGGGGTCCTTTTATAGTCGAATTCTTCATTTCTTGAACTTGCAGCTTGTGTTTTCTTTGTGAGAGACTTCCATGGTGTTTTAGTTATGTGAGACAAATGACAAACTCAATCTTGGCCCTCCAAATCACTTGTGCTTCTTTTCTAGTCATCACAGCCGTCGAAAGCCTTTGAAAATGGTGAAGGATTGTCAAGTTAACAATCTTAAAGCTGGGAGGAGATAGTGGAGGTGAAGGGTAAGGTTTACCCTTTGTGTAATTGATGTTACAGGGTAAAGATGAGGGGGGGACACATGAGTGGGTTTGAGGTGTATTTGGCGGTAAAGTCTGTTTTCAAGGTTAACAGGGGAAAGTTTGTGGTCTTGGCAACTTTGGTCCTCCAACCTTTACACTCTTATTGCAAAATTCGTCCTTGATGGTTATATAAGATTGAGGGTTTGGCAGAAATTCCCCCTCAACCTTATATCTTTAATTGCAAAATAAGTCCCTTTTGTAATATTACTTTAGGGGTTTGGCAGAAATGCCCCCTAAAGTTGTTTTTTCACATAATAGCAAAAACAGCCCTTGTCTTTAATCCTTTATAATATAACTTTGGGAATTGGCAATTTCAGTCTCTCAAGTTATATTTTTCTTTGATTTATCTTCTCGGAGTTGACTTTGATTTTGACTGGTTGACTTTTTGCTTTGGTTTGACTTTGTCTTTCCACACTTTTTCATTTCGAGCTCGGTTTTGTCTTTGTTTTTGTCCTTTTCATGATTATCCGTTTCCTGCACAACACAAATGCAAAACAAACATATATTTGGCAGTTTTTGTCTGTTTTTGATCATTTAGGCTCGTTTTATTAGATATAAAATATGTGTAATTAAGCACATATTACTTCCACCCACTTTGGATTTTTAGATGCTTGAGTATATGATGTGGATTCTATCTCATGATTGAGTGAGTTTATGAGATGTATGGTTAATGGTTTGGTTATTTTGAGGTAGTTAATGAAATAAGAAGTGTTGGTTGGAGGATGCATAGTTAAGTGAAGATGGTGGTTTGTAATGGTGATAGTCATTGAGTTTAGTTGGAATGTATTTGGTTTTGGTAGATGTCTAGGAGGTGGAGGGGGGCTGAGGTGGTGGAAAATGTTATGTTATTGGTGTTGGTATAGATTGTGATGCTTCTAGTGTTGTTGGTGTGTTTAGTGTTGTGTGTTCTGTTTGTTCAGGTTCTGTGTTGTTGTGTTATATGTTTGTAGATTATGGTTGTAAGTCTTGTGTGTCGTGTTCTGTGTCAGTTGGGTGAGAATGTTAACTTGTAACATAACTTGCAATGGCTTAACATAGTTGAAATAATAGATGATAAACAAGAACTGTGGAGGCGTGACGAAGAGGAATGGGGAAAAAGATAGATGTTGGCCAGAAGCCGATCGATGATGAGAAAATATGTGATAATCGATGAACCAATTAAGAGATGAAGATGTCGGTCAAAGAGGATGGAATAGGAATCTGCACTCACTGTAGTTCAAAAGGAAGTGACTGAAATTGATCTTGCGCTCTTGCATCAGAAAACCTTATTTGCAGTATTGTTTGAATGCTCATTTGTTTTCGATTGGAAAGTCGGTAAAGGTTTCGCTAATGCTTAAATTGCTTCCACTTGCACTTACACTAGAGCGATCCACATGGATGTTCAATTTAATGGATATTCTAATTTTATCATAGAAACTGATCATGCTAACTTTCCAAAAAGACAACTTTGGTTTATATTAAAGGTCAATAGTGTAATGGTTGCTATAATCTTAGTGGAAATGGAAGAATAGGATCCAAAACCCCCGGCCCGTGAAGACCGTAACCGCGGTCCCGATCGGTCAGGTCCGGTCGTCCGTTTCCGGTCCGGTTTTCCGGTCCACCTGTCAATTTTGCTCTGCCCCTACTTTTAGTATACAACTCTCAATATGGACCAACTTCAACGAGATACTCACGTTAACGTTTATAGTCCATATTTAAAATTTACAATCTATGTCGACTTAAGCAAAAGTCTTGTCAACCTTTATTTCCTTTAAGTGTTGCAAGAAAATGGTATATTCCTTGTACCATTTGTGTAACAATATTCAACTCACGCCAAACTTTCTAAACTTGTTGACTACGGAGTATAAAAGTAATAGCAAAATCACTAGAATTATGACTTTTCAAGTCTTAATAATGCACTTACATTACTGTCTATAACAACATATCAATGTAGATCCAACATTTATCAAAGACTCAACGGACCAATTATACCCACTTATTTTTTCATTAAATTAAAAAAAATCACTTTCCACCTCTTTTCTTTAAATAAAATATCTTGCAAACGGTAAATCGTGAAACGACAAAAAATACACCATCGCGACGAGAATTAAATTATCTTTCTATAGAGGGGCACTTTGATATACTTTCGATTAACTTTTGACGAACTTTTTTTTTGATTTTTTTTAATCACATCTAAAAAAATCACATATGATTTGTATCAGAATCATATATGATTTAATAAAATCACATTTGATTTGTGATATAAATCACATGTGATTTTCTGATGTGATTTTCTGGAATCACATGTGATTTTTTCAGACGTGTCTGAAAAAAAAAGTTCGTCGAAAGCATATCAAAGTGCCTCTTTATAGAAAGATAATTTAATTCTCGTCGCGATGGTATGTTTCGTTTTGCGTAACAATTAACGCTTTGTGAGATATTTCATTTTTTTAAAAGAGTAGAAAAGTGGGTTTTATTTAATCTAATAAAAAAAATGAAGGTTGTGATTGGTTTTGGATCTTTACTAAATTGTGGGTCTATGTTGAACTTTTCTCTCTATAACAATTACAATAGTATATATTGGGGTAAAGACCATTTATTACCAACTTACTTATTCATTTGTACCGTTATGACCAACTTACTTTTTTTTACACATTACACCAACGTACTTTCAAATTTTGTTTGACATCACCGATATCACAACTTGTTACTGACACGCTAGCATAAAGATTCCACGCTGTCAAAAAGATATTATTAAATATTTAGTGTAAATGCCAGCTCGGTTTTTCACCCAGTATAAAAGTCAAAGTCATCATAATATTGGTCTTGACCCATACCATTTTTTTCCACATGTTTTTGCGTATTTTCTTGATCTCCATTTCGACTCATATCATCTTTTTGCACGTGTTCTTGAGTCTGATCTTGACCCACTTCACATCTTTGCACATTTTCTTGATTTAGATCTTGACCCACTTCATAATTTTGCACATTATCATAATCTTGATCTTGACCCACTTCATTTTGTTACACATTATAACAATCTTGATAATCATTAGCTTCATCATCTTGATCCAAGACAACTTTATCATGTTTCACAGTTTCAAGATCTCTGATTCCATTCTCATTATCATTATCATTACCATTACCAATAGCATTCTTAGGTGGCACACATATACTAACTCTAGCTCCATCTTTAACACTTTCAACTCTATTATTCACAATCTCTTAAATCCTCAAACACATGCCTTCTTTTCCTAACAACACATTCATCCTCATAACCATCATCATCTTCACAATCTCCAACTACCATTTCGATATCTCTTTCGCCACCTTCAACTGCCGCTAACCACCTAGCAAAAACAGCACCACAGCTCCCTTGACCATTACTATTTTCACTACTAACTACCATTTTTTTTCCTTATTACTATCTCTATCAGTTCTACAAGGAAACAAACAGCTAAGCTGGAAAATGCATCCAGCTTCTCGAACACTCTGGATTTTGATTCTGACTACAAATTTGAGTACCCTTTTGGCCAATATTCAAAGTTTGGTTAAAACTAGAACTATTTGAGCCAAATGAATTGATGAATTGAGGATCGGATAAATGAATTTAGGTGATGAATTTAGGGATTTAAAGGTAAGAATGGGTCGTGTCTAACGATAAAAAACCAAATGAATCGGGTAAGTAATTGCCACGTTGGAGTGTATTAGCAGATATGGAAAAAAATAAAAAAATTAATGACGTGGAAATCTAGCCGGTCATTTGGGTAATATTATCACAAAACAAACAAGTACGTTGGTGTAATGTGTACAAAAAAAGTAAGTTGGTTATTACGGTACAAATAGAAAAGTAAGTTGGTAATAAATGGCTTTTACCCTATATATTGTCACTGCAATACAAGATGCCGTTTACATTGAATTCAAATCAACAATAACAAGAAGAAATACTCCCTCCGTCCCACATTAAGTGTTGGGAATTTTAGAATTCATGAAGGACTGACATGATAAAGAATTAAATGCTGGAAGATTTGCTAAAGATAAGCATTGATTAATTCTACCCTATGGTATGCTATTAACTCGCTTATTTAAATTCATCATGAATGAATATCCCGAGTTGTACAACGAGTCTTATATCTTGTATGATCGTGTCATGAAAAAAAAATCCTCTTATCCACACTCAACTATAGCGGAAAACCAAGAAGGGTCGTGCACGAAGAAATGGTCGTCATTCCACTTCTTCAAATTCTTCGTCTTCCCGCCTCAATCTAACTATCCCTCATCTCATCTCAACGATGATGATGACGATGAGAATGATAAAGGGACCTCATGTGCAAGCACTCCTTCCCCCATTCGTTATGTCAATTCCCTAACCGATCAAGTTCCTCAAGTCTTTCAAAACCCACCGAACATTAACCCTTATCTTGAACCATTTTACACCCGCTAAACCAAAATCATCAACCGTCAAGTACAACTACGAGATGAGCATCATGGTGGAGTAAGGTCAATCGGGAAAAGTCTTAGAAGGTTGTGGAGGAACATAAAGAAGTGAGCAATGAGGAAAATTGCTTTAAGACAATATTATCTATACTATTTAATAATCTATTATGCTTAGATATTTGATCTTATGCCATTAGCTAGAAACTTAGTACGGGCAACATCACTTGCCTTGGATGATTATTTGATTTTATCATCCTAAACCTATGCTTGCATGCACCCTAATACACTTTGGGTTATGTTTCATATATTATGCATGCTTATGAACTTGTCAACTTGTATGCTTTCTTGAATTGAATTTAGAATGCTTAGTCCTAACAAGTATGATCTTGTTAAGGCTTAGAGATGATCATATATGAAATAGAATTGACTGCAAAAATAGGAAAATGTTTTCGTATAGGTTTTATAGAAAAACTGGAAAAATTCCCTCACTCCAGAAAACGCCCCCCTTAAATACTGGGCGGCCCCCCCCCCCCCCAATATATTTGGGACCCATTCGCAGGTATTTATGGGACCGGCCGACAGAGGTCACAGAATTTCTCTTTCAACGAGACCTCCTGAATTACCTTTTGTGTAGTTTTACCACTATCCCATCTAGGCCTATTCACTGTTTCTTCGCTTTTTGATAAACATTTTTTTTGGAATCTAAAACTTCAAACCTCATGCCTTACCTTTTGAATCTACTTCTTCCACCTTAAATCATGAACTCTTCTTATTCCTCTCATCTTCATCTTCCTCAACCAAAATCTACCATGAATTCCACAAATGCTTCTTTCTCTAACCCTTCCAAGAAAATCAAACTAACCATAATCCCTCCTAGACAACTATTTTGTCCAACATCTCTAGGATAGAAGAAATCACCACTACAACCTTCTCCTACCACCACTTTCTTATCTTCCAACTCCTCTAATGCACCATCCAAAAACTCCATCCACAATTAAACCCCTCAAGCCAAGATAAACATCATTCCACACTTTTTTAATCAAAACTTCAAATTACACCTCCATCCTCAATGAACCCAACATCTCCTCAACCCATTTGAAACCCTTTTCTCTCCTTGAGAACATATTGATGTCCCTCCTAGACCTTTAAACCCTCAACCACTTCAAAGCCTTCCTTCTTTGGATATCACTCTATCATTATCACCAATCACACCTCTTGAAAATCTCTCAAGTCCACCTTCACCATCACCACCACCACCTCAACCTCCTATCCATGGGAATCTACTCTACCTTAAAAGGGGGGGGAAGCAACTATCATATAAGCAAGGATCAAACTTGTATTTGTTAGGTCCACAACCGTAACCTCTAATTAAAACTTTGAGATGAGGATGAACATTATGTTTCTCATCTCGATATCTCTAACCACCACCTTCACAACCCACTTTCCACCTCCACCATAGACCTTTTTCAAATGGCTTAATAATGGAAAATCCAAAGACATTTTTGTTTAAAAAGGCATTCTCTATGCATCATGAATCATTTAAGACTTATGAAGTATTATGTCTCTTTATCTTGTATTAGCTCTAGTTTTATTTTGCATGAATGTATTAGTTGGTTGTGCTATTGTATGAGTTTCTTGTTGGTGGAATGAAACTCTTCTTTTGTTAATTTACATACAATGTGTTAACCATTGAAAGATTTCTGGTCATGCTATGTTGGTTTGCACTTTATTATCCTAACCTTGTTATAGCAAACACACTAATCGTATATCAGATCCGCCCCTTGGATGCCACCACGGAACAAGGGGGAGCAAACATCAAGGGGGAGTCTTTAATCGTCAATTTCTTTCTCTCTACTACAACTCGACGATCAACCTTTTTGGATTCGACAAAAAGGGGGAGAAATAGAATTTAACTCATTAATAATTTATAAACTTCCAATTTTATACTAAATGAGTTTATGTTTTGTCATCAGCACAAAGGAGGTTATTGTTAATAAAACAAATAATGTCTAAAACGTTATTTATATTTTTTGAACCTCTCGATGTTTTAGATAATAACAAAATTTGAAAACGTTTATATAAAATTAAACGATTATAAAATTTACTAATCGTAAAATTCATTTCTAAAGATTAATCACTAAGGTATGGATAAACAAATCATTAAACATGATTAGTGATCAAGAAAATATTTTTTCTTAAACCTTACATTTCTACAAAAGTGTTTTTATAAAAATATAAAAACAAAATATTTATTCATAAAAGAAATGTTTTATTAAAACATTAAATTTGAAATTAGATTCCCCCCCCTAAAATGGAAGGTTCCAAAACAGATAACACATTCCGTACAAAAAGACAAAAAAGAGGAGCGTACTCTACGGCGGCCCCCTTATAGGCCTGGCGGCCCCCTTATATATTAGGGACCGCCGGGACCGCCACCAGCATAACGACTCTTTTTGTCTTCTATAAATATTGGGCCACGCCATCTGAAAAACACAACATCATGCCATGAATTTTCTCATATATACTTTTCTCTCTTCTTTCTTTCTTTCTAAAACACATATCTTGATCACTAACATACCTTGATCTTGTTTCAAGTGATTAATTCTTTCTTCCTCCCTTCTTCTTCTAATCAAGTGCAAAAGAAGAACAATCGTATTCTTCTACATACGATTTGTTATCAAGTGATCTCTCTCTCTTCCTCCTCAAGATCACATATCTTCATTACATTTAATAGTGTAAATTGTGTATTGGTGTGATTTGGATTGTGTGTCAATCCAAGGGTATATATATCTTGTGAGTGTATAAAGACTTAGTGAAGTCTTAGATTGGTTCTAGCTAGGATTAGGACTCGACATCTAGCTTAGTGTCGAAAAAAGAAAGTAAGCGACGTGTAAACGGTTTTCTCCGCCTAAAGGGAGCTTGTTGACATAGTGAAATCTCGAGTGGAGTACTCGGGGAGTGGAGTAGGAACGAAGAGGTGCTTCATTTTCGAACCACTATAAATTTTGGTGTTTTGGTTTGATCGTTTCTTTCTCTATCTCTTTATTATTATTGTTTACTTTGTTCATTACATTAGATAATTTAGTTGTGATTCATATTGTTGATTGATTGACATATAACTCGAATCAAACAATTTTCTAAGCAAAGTTTCTTAAACGACCTATTAACCGGTAAACTATTCAACCCCCCCTTCTAGTTTCCTACAATTGGTATCAGGAGCAAGGTCACTCAAGATTTTTAAAATATATTGTATTTTAAAGCTTGGATCGATCTATGAATTCTGATAAATATCTAGAAGGGCAATCTATGCAAAGACCACAACTTTTTGAAAGCGATAGTTTTATTTATTGGAAAAATATATTCGAGACATATGTGATGTAACACCCCCAAAATTCAGGACAACGCAGCGGAATGGTAACATTGGGGTGCTACTTCAGGGCACAAAACACAAG
>BQNB010158115.1:0-15069 GCA_026074375.1 Tanacetum coccineum
ATGGTTTAGCTATCGAGAATATGATTTAGCACACTTAAAACTCGTTTTTGAGTTTTGTATTTATAGGGTCTGGAAGTCGGTTCAATATGGCGTATTGGGGATTTCTTAGAGTATGGACCACGCTTGATATCTTCCAGAATATTATATTCATTCCATATTTTGAATACGTCATATTAAGTCTATCTGGATACGGCGCATTGAGCTGTATTCCTCTATGGTCTTTGGTGAGTGCAGGCACGGATACGCCGTATCTTCCTTGATGGATACGTCGTATTGGTCTTCAGAATAGTAATCTTCAAAATATATTCATTTAAGCTCCAGAATGTGCGCCTTTTGCTAACTTTCACCAAGTACTCCGTAATTACTGCAATTCTCAAATATAAACGATTAAGTAACAATCCTTTGCAATAACAATACAAAATGGGTTAATTACATGGGATAAATGATGCTATAAAATAGATGTTATTTGATGTCATCAGCATGACTTTTGAAATTTGACTTATTTTATTTTCTTTACTCTGTTTAATTTTGAAGAAAATATTAACAACGAGACAAGGAATAAGTTCCGCGAGGATTGAGCATATTGTAACCTAACAAATTGCTAATAATATTGAAGCTATTGCTCTCTATGAGGCAAAAATACGCATGGCTCACGATTTGATGGATAATTTCATATGTTAGGAAGCCAAGGTGGCAAGGAATGCCAACAACAAAATAAACGGTAAAAGGACGTGAGAGCTTACATTGCTAGACCAAATAACAAATATGGATATGTAGGAAAGTTACCTTTCTTCAACAAGTGTAAGTTGCACCACACTAGGCCATGCACTGTGAAGTGCAAAAACTACAAGTGAGTTGGCGATATGACTAGAGATTGTAGGACACCCGTTTCGATAATGACTTAGAGGCCGCAGTGGCAAATTAGAAACCTGAGGTACCTATTATGAGTGTGGAAAGCCAGGACATTACAAGAGTGATTGTCCAAAGCTGAACCGTGTGAACCAAATTTGGAAGGTAAAAGCTCGCGGGAACTCTAACGTCGTCAAAGATAATCATGATTGTTAGCCTCAAAATATTGAGTTGAACAAGGAAGTTCAATCATTATAAATGTTAGGTCTCGGTCATTCATTTATGTAATGTTGTAATAGGCTAGATTAGAATACCGGGCACGTTAGTTAATTATGTATCGTATGTGTAACAGACTTAAAGCCCAACAAAACCTGAGCCCGGTCCAAGTCAAAAGCCCACACGTCTCATTTAGTTGTGTGGCTATATAAACCCTTTTCCTTGGTGGAAAACAGGGTTGGTTGTCATTTGTTACTTTGTTGTTACACATAGCAATCCACCATCCTTTCATTTTCTCTCTACTTTCTCTCTCTAACTTCTCTCTATAATTCTTCCAAGTAATTTGTGTTCAACATGAAGTGTAAGTGATTATCGGGTTACCTACATGTGGTATCAATCGCCTCAGGTTAGATAGGTGATTTGTTTGTGGTTTTCTAACTTATTTTGAGCTTATTTTGGCTTATAAGCTCTTGGCTTATTTAGTTCTGCTTATTTTTTACAAAGTTTGAAACTCTCTTGCATAAAACCCTTTTATCATTTTGGTTAATGATTTCGTGGCTTATTTGAGGGGTAGTGTGCTTACGTTCGTAGCTTATTTATCAGCTTTTTAGTTTCGGCTTTTTGTTTGGTTTTTGCTTTTTTGATTCGAAAAGTCTTGTACTTTCCTTGTTATAACCGATCATCGCTTATTTCCTTAGGTTTTCGTGGCTTATTAGTGATTAGAATAGCTTATTTGAATCTTTTGTAGCTTATTTGTCAAGCTTTAGTGTTCTTAACCATGGTTTGGACAAGATAGTACATTCTTTTTTGTTTGTTTGTCGAATTCTAGAAAGAAAGCAAAAAATAGTACTGCCAGCGGTTTGTTAGTGGTCCCAAGTTCAGCCAACGGTTTGGTATTTGCCTCTATAGTGGTTTATAACCATAGCGGTTTGTGCCGTAGACGTTTGTCATATAGGTTCGCAGCGGTTTATACATGACAGCAGTTTAATAAAACGAAACTCTCGCTATTTATTTTCTCGGTAGCAGTTTGGTATTTTCTTAGATAGCGGTTTGTTCATAAATTTGCCAACGGTTTGATAAACCTCTAGCCAGTGGTTTGCTTCATTAGGCAGTAGTTTGTTAAACATATTGGCAGCGGTTTGTTAAAAATATTGGTAGCGGTTTGTTCGAAAATTTGCCAGCGGTTTGCTTCATTAGGTAGCGGTTTGTTAAATTTTGGCAGCGGTTTGCTTAACTACTTGGCGGCGGTTTGCTAAAAGACTTAAAGGCAATTTCAATACTTAGTCAAATTTCCGTGAAACACAAGCTTGGATAATTAGTAATCAAGCACTTATAATTTACACTCGGACTTAAAAGACTATTAATTATACAACCATAAACCTTAATTTCAAACAATTATACATTCATGGTTTTCTTTGATTTAGTAAAATCCTGAAAAAGTCGCTTCTTTTCTCAGTTTAAATCATATATTTGTAAAATCCCGCGAACGTTAATTAAATTTATTTAACCATAATCCAATCACAACACATCTACTTAAGATCCTACAAATCATTTTCACTTCACAATTCTCGGTAAAATAGAAACGAAAGATACTTTATCTTTGTGTTCGAATTCAGAAGAACAACAAATGCTACAAATACAAGACAAAGCAAAAAAGAGTTGCATGGTATCTTTTTGGCTACTTCATTCACACCTTAAGCTTCTTCCAAACAACGACTTAAAAGGAACTCGAACCGAGTGTGGATTAAACGCGCATTTGCGACACTCTTTGGTCAAGATGTAGAGACTTTCACCGGCACAATGTTCCTAAACATGGATTAAACAGAAAAGAAACTTGACAAAGAAGAATTTCAAGAGATTGGATCCATGGCTGCTTTTAAAGTACTCGAGACACAGTTTCAGACATTCATCAAGTCACAGATTTCTTTGGATGATGAATATGTTATAATGACACGTAAGTACTTTCTAGAATTCACTCAACTCGAGATTCGAGAATTTTGTGATACACTGATCCAACACATGGAATATGTTAAGAAGTCGATTGATAAAAGAGCACTACACAAAAGAGAGTATGACAATAGGGTGATTGAAAGACGGGTGCAGACAACAGAGGAAAAGCTTAATTCAAATAAAGCAATGGATGCTAGTTTGGTTATCACAGAAAGCAGTGGGACAGAATCTGGAAAGCATGATACATGCAGCAGATCAGGGAATGATGCACATGTTGATGATTCAAAGATCAGACCCATATATGATGAAGAGCCAATGGTTGAGGTACAATTAACTACTGAATGTAATGTATTTGCTACAAGACAAAAGCATACTAAGCAACCTGAATTCAATAATAAAGGAGAGGTTGACCAGAATGCTGAATAATGTCATGACAAACTTCCTTTGCCTGCTTAATTAACTGATAAACAAATAACTGAACTCTCATATCAATCTCTTAAAACTGAAAATATTTGTCTAAAAAAGACCATTGCCCAATTTCAAAAAGTTTTTTTAAAGAATGGAAGCACATTGTGTTAATCTTGAACTTAAATATCAAAATCAAGCTTTAAAAGAAGGGCAACATGGTCAATTTTTGAAAGTAACAAGTAATGAAGCCAAGGTTAAACATGACATAGATGTAATTGAAACAATAAACATCGAATTGGAACATAAAGTGGCTAAGTTACTTAAAGAAAATGAGACTTTGAAAAGGCATTACAAAGAAATATATGATTCTATCAAGACAACGAGAGCTAGGAACATAGAACACACAACTTCTTTGATTGCAAAAAATGATGACTTCAAAGCTCAACTTCAGGAAAAAGGATTTGCAATTGCAGCATTAAAAATGAGTTAAGGAAATTAACAGAAAATGAAGTTTGAATACTAAAGTTTAGCAAAATCGTCAATCTTAGAAACTGGCTTAACAACCACCGTAGAAACCAATCAGTTGTTAAACAACCGACTGCGTTTAAGTCTGAACGACCTAGAATTTTCAAAGCAACGGTTTGCCTCCCAAGTTGATGTCAATAACGATTTGTCAAAACCAGTCACTACACATTATTTGCCTAAGGAAAGAGAATCTGCTGTTGCAAAACCTCATCACATGATTGCACCTGGCTCATCTAGGTATAGCTCAAATGACATGGTTCATAATCACTACCTAGAGGAAGCTAAGAAAAAGACACAAGAAAGCGGTAGGAATTCAAGACCTAGTGTGATGCCTTCTGCTAGATCACAAAGCACATCTAATGGTAGCAATCCAACACCTAGCATCAATAACCAAAAGTCTAGGAATTGGCCTGCATCTAAGAGTAGTTGCGTCACGACAAAGACTGTTCCCACACAGAACACTTCTAGGAATTCTAGAAGTTTTTCTGTCTCTAAACATTTTGTTTTGCTCAACATAGTTTCAGAAATGTGTCATTAATTCCATTCATGATTCTTGTGGAAACCAAAAAGTCCTGAATGAAGTCAACTCACGTGCTAAGGTTCCATCCAATAAGACAACAAAAAGATACATACCCGTAGAGCAAACAAGTTTTGCAAAGAACCAGAAAGACAAATCCCAAAAAGATACAGGTCTTCAATCAAAAAGACTTCCCCGTGACCATGAGAAAACAATGACTCCTAGATCATGTCTAGGTGGAAACTGACCGGTAAAAAATTGTCAAACAGTTGGTCTAAAGTGGATTCCCTACTGAAATATAATAACCTCTAGCACAAACCAAGTTGACAGTGAACCCACAAAGTTCAAATGACGATATCACGAACCAGCATGTAATCAAACAAACTCTTGATGCAGTGCAGGTACACTTAACATACATGCAGGGTACATCTTTAAATCCTACAAAGGAAGGACCTCCGAGTTTTGTTTGCTGAAAAGACCTGATATCTGAGAAACAGTGCTTCAAGGAAATTTTCAAATCTGATGAATAACAATGACTTCGGATCATAACATTTTCAAACTCGTAAGTTCACGACCACAGCAATGAACTGTGCAAGTTCAAGCTGGTTCCAAAAGTTGTTTCTCCAGCAGACAAGACAGCTACATCACGACAAGAGTTGGAATTACTATTTCACCATCACATAACAATGATGAGGTCAACATGTAAATATTTTTTATAAAACAAAATACAAAAATATAAAATTTCAAAAAAAAATACAAAATCAAAAAATCAGAAAATGTTTCAAAAAATATTCTTCTCGACATGTCTCTTGGAATCGATAACATTTACGTACCTAGAAATGTTGATTAATATCGACATGGGCGTGTAAATAAAGTTCGAACAGGAGTTTCAAATGCTTTCAAAACATGTCATTTCTAATTTTCTTGATGGCTTATGTGCAAATATCAGTACGTAACCCGGACTTCAAATAAAGGAAAATTTATCTATAAAGATAACTTATCCTAACAACGAGAAATTCAATTTTCTCGGTCTTGAGTTGTTCTTACAAGACATTCAAAGTTTTAAGCTCAAGAAAAAAGATATGTACGCATATGTGCGCTTACCCTTAGAAGTAGGAAGGAGAATTCTTCTAACATGATGTTTATTTGTCAAAATGATGAAACACAATTTTTTCAAGAAATTCTCACTGACAAATTCCATAATCTTTCAAATTGTGTGTTTCAACACTCCCACTTTCAGGGGGAGTTTTTCGAAAAACAAAGTTTACGATTGGATACATCATCTCACACCATATCTATGTATTCAAACCATTCCCAAAAAGTCTCTTAATAACAAACAAAGGATAAATAATGACAATTCAAATAGAATGATAGTTATAAGATGACTAAGTGTCAACCTCAATTTTTATTCATTTTTACAACTTGGTATCACTGTTTTTGTGTCAAACATAGTAAAATTAAGGGGAGCAAGTTCATTTCCATGTAAGTTCATGCTAACTAAAAGTTTTCCCCCATGGTATTTCAATAGACAAATTTTAATCACAAAGTATTTCAAAACTAAGTGAAATTAGTATTAAAAATAAGGGGAGAAATGTATTTCAAAAGTGATCTTGAAAATAATAAGTTGAACTATATCGACTCAACGCTTGATACTCCTTCGAAAAAGGTGTATAAGGTTACGATCTCATACCCTACAACATCTTATTTCACAACAATTCTGAAGACATAAGGTGGTAAGGTTAGGTATTTGTCCTATGATCCAACCAGAACCGGAGGGATCTACCAAGGATACTCCATATTTTCGAAATAGCATCCTTAGGTATAGATTGGAGATGAATGGTGTATAAGGGAGAATGCCGACAAAGATTGAGCTAACACTGGAACAATCACAACAAGGTGTTAGTAAATGGACGTCTTGGTAAGCATTGAAGGGGTTTGAAGAATGAAAAAGAAATGTATGGATAAAGGGTGTAAAGAAAGAAGCCCTCCACACAACTTAGGCAGAAACCGGGTCAATACATATGCTGTTAGAATCACAATGTTGATTGCTGACATTGAAGACGACATCATGGACCTAGTGATGCAATGCACAACCCTTCCCAGCCATTCGGGTTTCTCTCAAAAGAAACTTGTCTCATTTGTCACGGAGATACACACGAATTCTATTGACTTTCTCACTCCGAGTTAGTTAATATTGAATAGGTGGTCAGTCGCTCCGCCTCCGATTACTAAAATTAAAACGTACTAATCGAGTCTAGAGCCAAGAGATCGATAAATAAATCTCATTAGGACACATTCACAAGACAAACACTTTGTTGAAATATCATTAAGTTTCACAAGTTGTTAACAAGAGTCCTACGCATTATCCTTGTGATTCTGCCAGAACATTCAGAGTGATACTCTTTAGTACTCACAATGACGAATGGAAATCCTTCTAGTGTCAACATCAAACAGCACTACGGTAGGTGACTTGCGAGATTCTAAATGAATCAAGCTTGTGTCAACTGGATATCGAAAAGGTTCCCCCCCCCCCCCCCCCCAGTTTTTTAAATAATTGATGACAATAATTCAAAAGATAGTACTATCTGATTCACTCTTACCGGTTGTCTGCTTTTAGAACGGTTCCGGTAATTGAAAAACTAGCAGCATGGAAAATCTAATACATCTGAGTTAGAAGAACCTATGCTATGAGCTGGAAACCCTGTCAAGGAGATTCCTTTGAATCTACCTAAACAACTGGTACAATATTTATACTGTAAGAATAGTCCACAGACTGGAGGTTAATCTAACCAAAATTCGGACGAATGACAAAGCCAATTCGCCATAACGCTTTATTGCTAACTTTTTTATTCAGGATACATAAAGATGAGAGGTGATGCCTCATTCCAGCTTTGGAAGTCAGATTCATTACCTATGCACATTCTCCAAACTACAAAGAAATTCTATAAGCATTCAAGGATTCAAGATCATTAAAGCTCAAGAATATAAAGACAAAGACTTCCTCAAAAAACTTGAAATAAAGATCTCCTTCAAAGATATCAAGTCTATCAAGGGAGATGTTAACAAGCTTCAAGATGAGCCAAAGTATTAGCATGTTTGGTCCAAGCACAAGATCGCAAGGTGGCAAAAGACATCAAGCGGAAGATAAAGATATAAAATCTCGAACAAAAAAGACAAGTCAAAAGACAATGACATAAGGCTAAAGATCAAAGATTACAAAGCATGAAGGAACAAGCCGTACAACGAAACAGAGACAAAGATCACAAGAGCTCAACGACAAAAGCAATCTCATTGATCTCACGAAGGAGTGTCAGGGGAGATTGTTAGCCACAAAATATTGAGTCGAACAAGGAAGTTCGTTCATTAATTATATTATGTCTTGGTCATTAATTAATTATACGTTGTAATAGGCTAGACGGGTAAACGGGCTCTTTGTGTAATCTAATCGGTCACGTGTATCGGGGAAAGCAAGTAAATCCCAGCCCGCCCGTAGGAACACCAAGGCATGAAAGCCTATTGGTTTTAACTATAAATACCCCTCTCCAAGGGTGTTGATTCATTTGTAAGATTTCATTTGTTTAATCAACCATTCTCATTTTTCTCTCTTTATTTCTCTCTCTAACTTCTCTCTAAAATTCTTATCATCTTCTTATCTTTATTTCTTGTTCAAATGGTGACCACCTTGTAAACTTTGTCTGGATGGTCAGGATCTTTAAATCCTGTGTTTGAGTAACATAACTTCTTCCTTAATGATCCATATAAGAAAGCACTCTTTACACCATTTTGAAAATACCAGAAAACCCATAAAAGAAGCATAGGCCAAAAACAATTTTATTGCCTCAATTCTTGCCATAGGAGCAAATACTTCTTCATAATCAATACCTTCTTCTTGTCTATGACCCTATGAAACTAACCTTGCATTATTCCTAATCACAATTCCCCTTTCATATTTCTTGTCTCTAAAGACCTATTTTGTTCTAATAGCCTTCTTTCCATTAGGCAAATCCACCAGTATCCAAACCTGTTGAAGTTTGATTGCAGAAGTTTCTTCTGCAATGCATTCCACCCAGGATGAATTAGATAGAATCTTTAGCAAGTGCTTGTTGGTTCAATCTATAAGAGGAAACAGCCAATTAATTAAGTTATTCAGGTAATCATGTGTCTTCTGTTCATATACAAGTCACTACGAAAACCCTATGTTCAAAGTATGTTTTTGTCATTTTTCTTGTCTGAACAGATGACTTCACATCACCAATCACATTATCAATTGGGTGATCTTTATGAATTCTTGTATTGGGAGTGGTTGGAACTATATAGAAATTTATGATGTTCCCCAAATCAACTTCTGGTTCATCTTCATCACTGAAGGACTCAATATGAGTGGCTTCAAGTGTAGAACTAACTCCCATGGTGAACATGTATTCAGGGCTATCATGTTCATGTGAACTAGCAGTATTAACTAATGGGCCAACAGCATTAAGTTTAAGACTACCAGTATTAATATCAGGATTTTGCCATTTTTTGGTCTGTTTTGGGTTTATTTGGGTTATTTTAGGTATAAATGGATATGTGTATTTTACACTTATCAAGGATTCAGAGTCAGAGTTTTCATCGGCAATCATTGCCATGAATTCATCGAATTTAGCAAAGATTTCTTTTTCGAGAAGGGTTCCTTTGATAGAATGGAGGATTTTACTACCTTTGTTTAGAAGAGCATCAAAGTCTTCTTCTAGGATTTCATCGATAACATCGATACTGAAACAGGTATCAATGCTCGAATAAGAGTGCTTCATTGCGGAATTGATATTAAAAATCATTCGTTCAGTTCCAACTCCAAGGTTGAGTTGTTTCTTTTTAACTCGAATAACTGCATCAGTAGTGTGAAGAAATGGTCATCCCAAAATGAGGGGAACTGCACTATCTTCTTCCATTTCGAGAATGACAAAATCAGCAGGAAAGGTGAATTTACCAACTTCAACGAGCATATTTTCAGCTATTCCAACAGGGTATTGGAATGATCTATCGGCTAATCTTACGCTCATTTTGGTAGGTTTAAGAGTTTCAAGAGATAGTTTGGCATAAAGTGAATATGGCATAAGGTTAATGCTAACACCAAGATCGGCTAAGGCATTGCAAGAGAAAGTTTTGTTAAAATTGCATGGAATAAGAAAACTTCCGGGGTCTCCTAGTTTTGGTGGAACTTTATTTTGGATCATTGCTGAACTTTCATCGCTTAAGAAAGCGGCAGAAATTTGTTTGAACTTGTGTTTGTTGCTTATTAGCTCTTTGAGAAATTTTCCATAATTAGGCATTCCAGCTAAGACGTCGATAAGAGGTACGTTGATTCGAACGGAGCAGATTATGTCAAGAAATTTTCCATATTGGGCCTCCATTTTTTCTTTCCTTAGACGTTAAGGATATGGAATTTTTGGTTTATATGGTTTAGGCAATGAAGTTTCTTTGGTTTGTTTTGGATTTTGAGTTTTTGGTTGTAGTGTAGGTTCGTCTTCTTCATCATCACTATCAAAATTGACAAGGGATTCAGAATTGTCTTGTTGGTTATTTTGGTTAACTGGTGGGTTATAGGATTTACCAATTCTTATGAATACGACATTCACATGCTCATTACGAGATTGCGGTGGTTGATAGATTTTGGAGTTGTATCCTTTTGGGTTTGGTTGAGTGTTACTTGGAAGAGATCCAGAAGGTCGACCAGATTACTTGTCAGCAAGTCTGTCAAACTTAGTTTCAAGATTCTGGATTGAGGCTTGATGATTTTTAGCTACGGTTTCGAGTTGGGTTTTAAGGTCTGTAAATGTTTCTTTGACAAAAGCGTTGGTTGTTTGCTGAGATTTCATGAAATCGTTAAATTGTTTTTAAAGATCATAAGGTTTGTCATCGGTTTTGGATCGGTAATTGTCTCGGTTGTAACTACTCCATTCGTTTGAACGCCAATTATCACGATTTGAGTCTCGGTCGCGGTAATCATTGTAAAAACGAGTCTTACGAAAAGTTTGCATGAATTTAGCCTCTTCTTCAAAAGACATGGGTATGTCATCTTCATCAAGATCGGGTTTAGTTTTTTTAGCTTTAGACTGGAGTTCTTTGTATTGAGCATCTATTTTTAGGGTCATGGCATCCATTCGGGCCATAATTTTGTCAGTATCGGAATTACTGCTGCCTCCATCGGCGAAAGCAACGGTTTTCTTAAGAGTTGATTTGGTTTTTTGATTTTTAGCCCAGTCGAGCTTGAGTAAGACTTTATCTTCGAGAAGTTGATAAGCTTGATTTGGTGTTTTATAGAGGAAAATACCACCGGCTGCGGCATTAAGAACTTCTTGGGTTATTTCGCTGAGACCGTGATAGAAGATTTTGATAATATTGCCTTTGGACAAATTGTGACCATGGCAGTTTCGGAGCATTTCCTTCATACGAAGCCAAGCATCGGTTAAAGATTCATTTTCGTGTTGAGAGAAAGCTCAGATTTCTCTGAGGAGTCGGTCAAAAAGAGCTGGGGGAAAGAATCGGCTAATGAAAGTGGTTCGAAGTTCATCCCAAGTTTTGATAGTTCCTTTGATTCGTCAAATAGTATACATATAAAATAACACAAATGCAAATCTCAACCAAATGCCCTTAACCAAGGCAAAAGGTCAAAATCTACACAAAGAGATTAAATATATAAGAATCAAAGATAAAATTTATTCCGGAAGAGATATTCCGGGTCGTATGTCCCAACGAGGCGCAATTGAAAGTAATCCTTGTTTGATGAGAAATTGAAATGATGGAGAAATTTAGATATGATGGAAACAATGAATATAATATATAAAATTAATCAAATAAAACCTAATTTAATTACGGGAAACAGATATAGGAAATGGGGATCTTAAACTACTGGGGAAACAAAATTAGTTATAGGGAAATCCTAAAATTAAAATTACACTAAAAATTCGGGGAACAGAATCAGGGGACCCCCCCCCCCCCCCCCCCCCCCCCCCCCCCCCCCCCCCCCCTTCCCCCCCCCCCCCCCCCCCCCCCCCCCCCCCCCCCCCCCCCACCCCCCCCCCCCCCTCTAGGGGAAACCTATAATACTAAAAATAAGAAAAATAAATGTTAAATTAAATTAAAAATCAAAATTAAATTCTAATTAACTTAATTTGAAAAATAAAAAAAAACTAGAATAAAAACGGAGGTCGTTTGAATGCTAAACGAAAAGAAGCGGTTAAAACGCTACTCGACAAACGGGGTCTAAGTCTGAATTTTATAGAAAAATTAAGCCTCAACTAAATTTTATAGTTTTTCCTGACACTAATGACAAAAGAAAATTTTATAGATGAAAAATAATTTTTTATTAATTTTGATTTTTTTATGAATTTATAAAGATTAATAACTAATTAAAACTTAAGAAAATAGAAAAAGACAAAAAATAAAAGTTATAAAAATTCTGAAAAAATAAAATTAAATAAAGAAAAAGTTAACAATTCTAAAAATATAAAAATGCCCAAAAGTTACTGTTTATATAAAAAGTAATTAAACTAATTAAATCTAAACCTAATTTATATTAATTAAATTAAATAAAACTAACTAAAGTTAACTGCAGGGACTAACAGTGAAAGGACACAAGGACTAACGGGGAAACAACAAACTGACAAGGGGGACTAACAATTATAACTGTGAAAGACAAAATTACACAACCAGTCCCTGAAGTGGACCCCGATTACAAGGTAGGTCCAAACAGCTTATTATCAAAAAGCTATAAAAGCAAACTTGTAAAGGGGCTCAAGGGGAGCAATTTTCATAATAAGCACTTAGCCTCAATCTAACTTAATAAGCTAGAAAAGTGAGCTTTTTGGGCTGCAGAAGCTTAATAAGCTTATGAGCTTATTTTTCTTTCTTATTGGGATTTAAGCTAACAAGATAAGCTAAAACTTATGGGGAACAGATAAATAGGCTAGGGGAATCCTAAATTTTTAGCTTATGGGCTTCTATATGCCTAAAATAGCTAGCATCAATAAAGCTAATTCTAAAACAGTTTTTAAAAGAAAACAGAAAAACCTCTACTTTGCTGCTAAAATAAGCTATGCTAAAGGCACAATTAAGCTACACTATTTTGGGGGCTTAAAGGGCTTCTATTAAGCTACATTAAAAAGCAATAAAGTCCTAGAGCTTAGTTATGAAATAAGCTAGACAAGTGGGGTGAAATTGGATGCTCAGCACCAGGGGAAGGTACACAGTGAGCTTAAGGGCTTTTTAGGCTTATGAAAATAAGCACTCAAGAGCTTTTTAGCCAAAACAAACCACAAACAGATTAACAAGTGAGGCAAATGAGCTTATTTCCAAACTATGAGAGCTTAAGGTTGAGTTAAACATGCTGGTCTTGGGGCTGCAAGTTGGCTGTTTTTCAAAGAAATGACTTATGGGTGCTTTGACTTTCACTTGGTGAGGTTAAAAGACAGAACAAGGGGGTTTTGGAAAGAGCTAGTAACACTCAAATAAGCACAAACAAAGTGTGCTTAAGCTGTCTACACAGCTTAAGTGGTTTAGCTCACTTTGTGGCTTATAAAATTTTGACAGAATATAGAAACCACTTAAGTATGTGCTTAATTTCAAACTAAAAATGTGATTAAGAGGCGTTAATAAAACCCTACACACTCAGCAAAGTTGGATGAGTGGTTACAACCATTACAACACCCATTTGACCATTTTAAGGTCAATACACAATACTCCCTTTATTTTTATAAAAAACGTTTTATACTGAATTTTTAGTATGGGAAGGTGAGAAAGGTTATTACAAGTGAATTTAATAACTTTTAAACAAATATTTAACAATTTAAATCAGATTAAACCATTTAATTATATTTCAAATTTCGACATTTGCTATTTCACCAAAACACTCTTAACTTTTATTGCAACTGAAAGTATTTACACAAAAACTTAAAACTATGCTGTGCTACAACAATTTTAAGTAAACTTAATTAAATTTTTTAAACTACAAAAGTACAAAACTGGGTGTGGTTTGATCGGCGCTTGTTTTTCTACTTTAAATAGAGGCTCCCAAATCCTTTCTTTGGTCTTGGGTTGTGGCTTGCTGTGAGTGTACAGTCCCCACAGGTATCCTAGCACTTTCTTTGGCCTTACACATTCTCAAGCATTGATGGGGAGTCTTCGGGCTGAGTGATATCCAAGTGGGAAGGGTTATAGGGGTAATGGGTTGTGGGGAAAGGGTATGGGTGAGCTGGGAAGTGTACTAGGGAGGTGGTTTGGCCTAGAAACCATGGGAGGGGCGGTTTGGGTTTTGGCGGTAAACGGGTTGAGTACAGGGGTGGTTCAGGGGTTTAAACGAAAAGAATGGGGAAGAGGCAAAAACAACCCCTCATCTTTCTTTCTATATTCATTTCATTTTAAGCCCCAAAATAGTTATAAACGAGTTTGGAAAGTGACAGTTATGGCCCCTCTGGTTTTATAACAAAAGAATAAAGAGAGGTTTTGGCAAATTGCAAAAATGGTCCCTCTGGTTTTTATAACTAAAAGAATAAAAGGGTTTTGGAAAATTGCAATTTCAGTCCCTCTTTTAGTTTAAATCATTTTTCTTTTATAAAACACTTTAAAAAATGACAGTTCTAGTCCCTAAGGTTTATAAAAATTGTTTCTGGGCCAGTAATGGGCTTGGGTTTGTGTATTGGGCCCAATTGGGTGTGTGGGCTTGTATTGGGCCCAATTGAGTGTGTCTGGGCCCAATAAGGTTTAGGCTTATGTTATTGGGCTTTTTAAGGCCCAATAAGGTTCAGGTTTGGTTATTGGGCTTTTTCAAGCCCAATAAGGTTATGAAGTGGGTTTTGTGTGTACAATGGCTGAGATTGGCTGTAACTGGGCTAGGATTGGGCCTTCAAAGTCTTCACAGTCTTTGTCAATTGCACACAAATGGGCTGTTGAAATTGATTGAGGGCCCATTTGGTCTTCACAGTCTTCATAGTTATACTATTGGGCTTTCCCGGCCCATCAGATGGGTTAAGATTGCATCCAATAGTATTCTTCAGTTCCGGCTCCGGTTTGACTGCTGATTCATTAATATTGACTCTGACTTTGGCATTTTTGGACTTTGGCCTTGATTTTGCACAGTCTTTTCCATTCCATGCTCAGTTTTGTCATTTTGGCTTGGTTTTCTGTCTTTTTGATGATATCCACTTCCTGCACAATACAAATGCAAAACAAACATATATTTGGCAGTTTTTGTCTGTTTTTGGTCATTTAAGCTCGTTTTTAGAGGTAAAAGATATGTGTAATTAAGCACTTATCAAATCCCCCAAACTAAGGTATTGTGTGTCCTCACGCAATGTTATGAAGTAAACATGTAAGCCCCGTTTTCACCATTTTCTGAATTTACACTAACTACAACTAATATTTTTGGATTTTCTCATTTTTTAACAAGTTTGACTTTCTTTATTTATTTATACTGGGATCATAGAATGAGAAGCGTCCGTAGAGTGATCTACGGATGTCCTGACGGATAAATTCATCGTCCTCGATTTTTCACAAGTTCCAAGCTAAGCAATTAAACAAGATCATTGTCGATATAAGTTTAGATGTTAAGCCCTCATACTTATGAC
>BQNB010158116.1:0-13333 GCA_026074375.1 Tanacetum coccineum
TATTTTTAGTAATTTAGGGTTTTTGACCTTCGTTTAAGGGTCCCGTTTTGCGTTTTTTAGTTAAATTTTGGTTTCTCGTTATTTGTCCTCGTGCTTAATTGTATTAATTTGTTTATTTCAATTTTAAAAAGTAGTTAATCAAATCATCTATTGTTTCCAATTCAAATCATTGTCCGAGCATCAAACGTGGATTCAATTTCATAAATCATTGGGGAAACGACCTGGGGAATCATACTTCCCGGTTAATATACGTATTATAATATATATATTTGTAAAGATTTTCCTTTTTACCTTTGCCCTCTTGGGTTATCTGGTAATTTTCCATCATATTATATATTTTATATTATTACGTATATATAGATTTTGAAGAATCATGGGCATTTCCTTTGATTACTCTTATCCTATTCATTGTTCTATATAAATATATATATCATTTGGAATTTGTTTGGAAAGTTCTCCTGATCCGTTTAATTCATTCCTTCATTTCATTACCGTTATTATTATTATATCTGTTCACTGAGCGTTAGCTTAGCAGCGTTTTCTTTTCCTGCGGGAGGTATTAAGCGGGAAGCTGAGAAATGAGTATTGAGAGAAGGAGCTTTTAGATGACCCACCTTTAGAAGAACTTTTTTTATTTGGATTTATGTTTAAGACCCTTTCATTTTGAAGATTTCTTTCATTTGACTTTGTTGGAATTTAATACATTTGGAAGTCATTTGGTTTCATGACTTGGTATTTTAAATTAATAAAGTCTTCCGCTTGCGTTTATATGTTCTGATATGACATCATAACGTAACTCTTGGTCTCTTTATCGGAGTGGGATGTTACATTAGTGGTTTGGGGTTTAGGGTTTTTGATATAGATTTTAGAATTTATGTATATATCACTTGTGATATTATATCTAGTTGTTAGGGGTTTAGGGTTTTTGGTATATATTTTGAAGTTTATGTATATATATCACTTGTGATATTATACCTAATGGTTAGGGGTTTAGGGTTTTGGTATATGTTTTAGTGGTTAGGGGTTTAGGGCTTTTGGTATAGGGTTTAGTGGTTAGGGTTTAGGGTGTTTGATATAGGGTTTAGTGGTTAGGGAGGGGGGTTTAGGGTTTTTGGTATCAGGTTTAGCGGTTAGTGGTTTAGGGTTTTGGTATAGCGTTTAGTGGTTAGTTGTTTAAGGTTTTTGGTATAGGGTTTAGTGGTTAGGGGTTTAGGGTTTTTGGTATAGGTTTTAAAGTTTATGTATACATCACTTGTGATATTATACGTAGTGGTTAAGGGTTTAGGTTTTTTTATAGGGTTTACTGGTTAGGGGTTTAAGGTGTTTGGAATAGATTTTAAAGTTTATGTATATATCACTTGTGATATTATATCTAGTGGTTTAGAGATTTTGGTATATATATGTTTTAGTGGTTAGTGGTTTAGGGTTTTTGGTATAGATCTTAAAGTTTATGTATCTATCACTTGTGATATTATACCTTAGTGGTTAGGGGTTTAGGGTTTTTGGTATAGATCTTAAAGTTTATGTACATGTCACTTGTGATATTATACCTAGTAGTTAAGGGTTTAGGTTTTTTTTGTATAATATCATTGATAGATAACGCATGAAAACAGAACAACCGATTGATAACTACCAAAAACGTCTCAAAATGGTCAAATACGTCTGAACACGGACGAAAACGCGCGAAAGCTGACGAAAACGCGCGAAAGCCGACGAAAACGCGCAAATGCGGACGAAAGCGTAAGAAAATGTCTAAAAACTGACAAAAATGTGTAAAAACGAAAGAAAACGTGCGAAAGCGGACAGAAACAAAGGAAAAAGCGTGAAACAGACGAAAACGTGCGAAAACGGACGAAAACGTGCGAAAACATAAGAAATCGTGCGAGAACATAAGAAAACGTGCTAGAACGTCTAAAAATGAACGAAAACGCGCAAAAACGTGCGAAACAGACGAAAACACGCGAAAGCGTACGAAAACGTGCGAAAGCGGACGAAAACGTATGAAAACGTAAAAAACGTAAAAAAGCGTAAAAACATACAAAAACCTAAAAAATCGTAAAAAAAAGTAAAAAACGTAAAAAAACATACAAAATGTCAAAAAAGTTAATTAATTGCAATTTGGGCAAAATTTGCCAACTCTACAAATAATGAGGGAGTGGTTAGTGTGAGTTTTAATAAATTTATACTTTTGGCCCCTCTATGTTTTTTTTAATCTTAAATCTTGTCTTTTTAATCTAATGAAATAGATGGTCTAAATTTGTCCCTTAGTATGTAGAGAGAAACTAGTATACAAAATAACTCACCTCGTATACTAAAAGCAAAACAAAAACGACCAACGGCTGTGTCGTTTTGAGTTTGGGCTTATTTCAGCTTGTTCGCTTTGGCCCAGTAGGTGTGGCGCTTTTTTTTTGTTTCTTATTCGAGAGCCTTCCCAACACAAATCGTAAACTACAGTCGGTTCCTCTTTCCCTCTAGATCTTTCAGAAATATCCTGACGTACACATCTAACAATATCACAGACTCTTCTAGAACACATCACACATACATGTGGGGTTTGGGGTTTGATTTTGAGGATTTTTTGGGGTTTCATACGGTTACACAATAATTAGGGTTCCAATTTTTAGGGGTTTTTGGTTCCCGTGTTTATATTGATCCTACTTCCTAAAGTCTCAGGTATGTTATTTTTTTGAATTTGTCATTTCTTTGCTTTATGTTTCCCTTCTTTAATGTATATATTGTTTTTCTTTTGCTATTGATATTGTGTAGATACGGAGATGATTAAAAAAAGATTTAGTAAATTATTGATTGGTGAAGACATGTCTGGAGTGGCAAAGGTGTTTGCACACGTTTAGCTATCTCAAATGCAATCACTAATCTTTGTGGTAATTACATAAAATTCCTAATTTTTAGTTTTCTTTCGAGTAATTTAATTTGGTTGATGAATATATGAGTCACTTCTGTTTTTGTACTATGGATTTTTAACCGCGTTTTTATTTTGTTTTTCAGAAACCGTGGACCAGTTTTTTCAACTAAATAGGTTAGTTCGATTTGTATTTTATTGGTTTCTTATAGTTAAGTTGTTAAGGGGGTGTTTGGTATTGATTGGTTATAGTCTATATACAAACACTGTAAAGCTGTTAGGTGATGCAGTCCGCTCTTTAACTTTCAGTATCCGAGGACCGAGTTTTAGTGCGAGTCATTAGAAGTGGCGCTAAAGGTATAATCATGTTTGCGTTTGTTTAATGTTCTATTTAGGTTAAGATAACATTAGCTAATAAGTAGCAACGTCTACCACGTATCGTTCTGATGTTAACACGAGGCTAGAAATTGCGTTGTTTTAGTTGGTTACTTGAAGTCTTTGATGCACGAGAAAGTGGACTGCTTTCGCAACGCTTGCTGATGTTCATTTTATACCCTGTTGCGTTTTTCTTATCGGCACCATATGTATGGCACTCCCAACGTCGGAAATCAAATGACACCAATCATAAAAGAAACTCTAAAATTTATAAAAACCACTAAAATTTATAAACAAATTGTAAGAAATGTAAACATTATATGAGGTGATAAAGTAAGAAGACTAATCGGTTGCTTTCAGCCAACGTTGGTGTTTCATGTACATTACTTAATACAAATACATGATATCACTAATCTATTATATTGTCTTTCTTCTGTTCAGATATAAAGGTAGAGAAGAAGATGCTACATATTTGACGAAAAAAGTGATATATGATGTGGAAAGTAGACAAGAGAATGGAGGTGTGGTGGGACAGTCAAGAACTTCACTATATAGCTTAAAAGGAAAACAAAAGGTTAAAGAAAGCAGGTACGTATATTTATAAGACTCGATCTTTCTGTCACGGTTACCCTTTGGATACATCAAACTTGATTCTGATGAATACCATGTTTGTATTAACCGACAATATTTCTTTAAGAAGTTGAAACAAAGTTTCGTGTGTTTGTTGCCTTTTCCAAAGTCCAACAATTGTTTCTTTTAACAACAATAAGAAATTCTTCCTGGATGGTAGCAACACAAGCAAACAAAATACACTCACAATTGCTTCTGAATGAGATAATGTTGTTTGTTTTTTTATAAATGTCTGAATGATTTTAATTTTCCGTTTTTAGTACATATTAAACGAAAATTCAACCGAACCAAACCGAACTATAAATTCAGCTTGAAAATATGAACCGAAAACCGAATTTATATAAACATATGATTTATATATATAATAATAATAATATAAAAAAACATTTTTTATGCGTGAAATATTTTTTTTTCTAAATATCTATGTGATTATTTTAAAAATAAATAAATAGTGTAATTCGGATTATCTGGGTCAACCCGAAAACGAACCAAATTCAAATTCGGTTTTAGGTCCGGTTCGATTGAACTTTAATTCGGTTCAGTTCGATTTTCGGGTTAACTTAAGAATATCTTTTAACCGAATTAAATGCACCGAACTAACCGAAAAAACCATTAACCGAACCGATCAACACCGCTAATTACAAGAGATAAAAAATGGACTTAAATAAGATTAATACCAACAAGCCCACTACATTAATCTATCTTGGCCCAAACAAAAACCTACTAACTACCCTAAACCTAGTGATAAGTTTATTATACACACAACCCTATTCTCCTTCCCTATCACATACGCCCATCCTACACAATTACACTTCTCTGAACCTAAACTGCAACTCTAACAAAACACAATATATGATGTTCTTTCATATTGATGTTATAACATGAAATCCAACCAAGAAATACATATACCCTTCTTGAAAAAATCCAACCAAGAACTGTTGTGACGACAGCGGCAGACGAAGAGAGCTAGTGTGGGACGATTTGAGGTTTTGTGGGTATGGAGTGGTGAAGGATTTGAAGGGTTAGAAGGGCGTGGGATGATCTATAAGAGCCATTAAGACATAAAATCCAAGTCTTACTCAAGTCAGACATAAATGGTCCGCCCGCCTCTGATTGACAGAAAAAAAAAAACACCCTTTTTGTCTAACCGCGTCTGACTGGTAAGATGTCAGAAGCGGTCAGACGTTTTTTGGTGAAAACAAACACCACCTAAAGCTAAAAAAAAGAAAGAAGAAAAAAATAATAGCAGTGCAATTCTCTTCTACGTTATGTTTATTTTTTTCTTGCACGCCTAGAAGTTATCAAGGGGCTGTCTTGGGCATGGTTTGGGCCCATGTTGGGCTGGACGAATAAACATGTTAAATGAGGCTCGGTCGGGCCTATTTCTTCGGGCTTTTTATTAGAGCTTTTTTCGGACGTTAATAATCTTCAATAAATGTTTAAAATCTCGTACTTTTGCTCAAATGTTAATATCTCGTACCTATAATGATAAATAACAAAATATACTATAACATATATCCAGGTTATGAAGGAGCCGATACTGTTGCGAAACCGCCGAGGTAGGGAATTAACTTGAGGGAGGGGATCGGCTTGGGTACACTGTGGAGCCGCGGCTTGAGCCGACACTGTTCACAAGCCAAGTCGAGCCGAGCCAGCGGCTTGAGAGATTGAAATAATTAGTTAGTGGCCTCTCCACTCAATTGCCTCTCATTGCATGTTGGACACGTATGTTTCATTATTGTTTTCACTGCCATCATTTTCCAATAAGACTCACCCTTTTATTTATTTGGTTTCTTATTTCTCTCTACACAAACATGCAATGGCTGTTTAGTTTAGGTAGTTTAGATATCAAGTGGTGATTGTTTAGGGCTTTGATGTTTCACGAATCACATGCAATGGTTGTTTAATTTATGTGGTTTTAATCTAAAGAAGTGGTCATCGTTTATGGTTTCATTGTTCAAAGAATTGATACCCAGGTTTTAGTGTTATTTGATTCGTTGTTGCATTTTGTTATTTATTTATTTATTTTTGTTTATGGATTTATGGACATGTGTTTATCTTTGTTTAAGTTTTGTGATAAGTTTGGTATGTGATCATAAGTGGTGATGTTGCAGGTACTGTCACGAAGCTGATTCGATTTTCGAAGAATTGCCACGGAGTTTCCTTTATCGATGCTAGACTTTGAAATACGAGCTTGCTTCTCATGTGTTTTGGTCTCTAATTTCTCTCTCTAAACACACATGCAATGGTTGCAAGGTTTGGTTGTTATCTATTTCGTTAATGCATTCTATTTCTTGCTCTTTTTTTGCTTTGTGGAAGTGTTTGGATACATCCTCTAAGAACTTAAGAAGATTAACCTGAAGAAACATGAAGTTAAAAGAGTTCAACAATCATGTTTAGGGGAGGATTGTTGGGAATTATTCATTCCTGACTTAGTACCGTTAGTGATAATACTTAGTACCGATAGTTATAGTTAGTACTGACAGTACAAAGTGTTAAGTACTGATCAGATAGTTAGTACCGTTAGTAGAAAATAGTTAGTACCGTTTAAGAGATATGTATGAGATATTATAGGAAAAGATATGTATTATCTTTTATGCGTTTTGTAAGCCTGTTAGGGTTTATCCTTGGTCTATAAAAGGAACCCTCATGGCATAGTTAGAGATATCAGTTCAATATACATCTCATACAATCATATCTCATAGTTAGTAATCTGTAATCACTTTAACAGATTAATAGAAATCAAAGTTTAGTTTATTCATTGTTCTTCTTAATACTATTGTGTAGATTCCGCATATACAATTAGTATTCATAGTCAGTGTTTCTATATAGTCAATCTGTATTTATACAAGTTGGCTATCACCCTTAGCAGGCTGCAAAGATCTGTTCAGTTTGGGACTCACAAGTGGTATCAGAGCCTGTGAGAAACTCTGAGTAAGAAGAACAAAAACCAGTTATAAATCTCTATCTTACAAAACTAATCATGTCTGGTTCACAAGATGAAATTCCACCACCACCACCACCACCATCATCATCACAAACACCAACACAACAAACTCCTCATACTGTATCAACCATCAAACTTCCTATTCTCAAAAAGGGAGAATACGATATATGGGCCATGAAAATGGAACATTATTTGGCCCATACAGACTATCCAATCTGGGAAGTTATACAAAATGGGAATGGTCCTGTATCAATCACCACAGATACACAAGGTCAAATCAAGGTTCTGCCTCCAAGGACTGCAGAAGAGATCCTAGCCAGAGAAAGAGAAAGAAAAGCTAGGACCACTTTGCTTATGGCTTTACCAGAAGATCATCTTGCTAAATTTCATAAGATGACTGATGCAAAAGAGATGTGGGATGCCATCAAATCCAGATTTGGTGGAAATGACGAATCAAAGAAGATGCAGAAGTATATCTTAAAGCAACAGTTTGAAGGATTCTCTGTATCAAACTCAGAAGGGCTACATAAAGGCTATGACAGATTCCAAAGTCTTTTGAGTCAATTAGAGATTCATGGGGCAGGTGTATCTACTGAGGATGCAAATCGGAAATTCCTTAGATCTCTACCTTCTGCCTGGTCTCAAGTTTCCTTAATCATGAGGACCAAGCCAGGGGTGGACAGTCTCAGCTTTGATGATCTGTATAATAATTTAAGAGTCTTTGAGAATGATGTAAAAGGCCCTATTGCATCATCCTTTAGCACACAAAATGTGGCATTTGTCTCTGAGAACACAAGCAGTACTAATGATATTAGTACCGCTTACAATGTTTCCAATACTTCTGGTCAAAACTCACAGTATGAACAAACTTCATCATACTCCTTACTTGCAAATCAATCCAGTTGTCCTCAACTGGATCATGAGGATTTGGAACAGCTTGATGAATATGACTTAGAAGAAATGGACTTGAAATGGCAGGTGGCCATGATTTTGATGCTAAAAATGTAAAAAGAATAAATTTATACTATTTTTTTTGTTTTTTTTTTATTTTTTTGGTTTTTCACAATGTATTTTCATAATAATTTTAAATACGGACATATGAAACGTGCACGGTAGCTCTCTAAAAATACGTACAAGAAAACAGAGGAGTTGGTAAGCGCGAGGCGCTATTTAGAATAACCCTTCTCCTTTTGGGTGATGTTGATCAAACTCGCCTTAAACTTTCCTTATAGCACGTAATCTAAAGGTGAGTTGTAGCAACGATTAACAAATGGTTATTTTTAATATTAAAATAAAAGAAAATAGAAGTGTAAAATATTTTTGTATTTTTATGGTTTTATTAAGAAAATATTCACAAATGAAAAATGATAACTTCACGAAGAAGGTTTTTCAAAACACTAATCTTCGAACGAAACACGATAATCGTAACACACTTCCCCGACAACGACGCCAAAAATTTGATACGCTCCCGAATACGCTATACGTAACTATATATATATATATATATATATATAGTATATAAGGATTATATCAAATAATAGTATAGTAAGTATTTTCCGTCGGGTTAGAGAAACAAACTTTTAACCAAAGTTGTCTCAAAAACCTCCCGAGTCGTTTTCCCTCGACGAAGTGTGAATTGAAAATCGGTTAAGTCCGTGATCGCGCGTTTTGAATAGTTTCAAAGAATTTTTGATTTGGGTTTTCTAAATCCTACTAAATATAAATGAAATGTAGATAAATGCGCGAAAACAAGTAAACAAGAAATAAAAATTAAACACGTAAGCATTAAAACGTAAACCGGAATTAAAAACGAGACATTTAAAACCTAAATTATCTAAAATTAAACCTAAATTGAACTTTTTGGTTTTTATAAGTCTTAATTAACTAAAAAGCTAGGACAAAGAAAACTAGACCAAAAACGAAGGAGATTTGATCTTGAAAACACTAAAAACATGAACGGGATTCAATCCCGTTCTTTAAAAATCAAAATTTTGCAATTTTAACCCTACGAAAGTAAATCTAATTTTCCTAGGTTCTAAATGTTAAAAGAAAATTTTCTAAAAAAAGAATTATAATTTGTTGACATTTTTAAAATTTTTTATGAATTAAAAACGATTTTAATGAAATTAAATGTTTAAAAATACTAAACTATTTATAAAAATTCTTAAAAATCAAGAAAAGTAGCTTGAACAGTGTAGAATCAAAGAAAAATAAAGTTTTTTACACGTAATATGTAACACCCCCATTTTTACAATATAGCAGCGGAAGCTAATCTAGGGTATTACTTTATGGATACAACAATCATAATCATAGAAAACAACTTTAAAAGAGACGTTGTTGGAAAAATTTAGTTATCATTCATTATAATCAGAGTTTTTACAAAATGCAGGTCCTAAAATCTAAAATATTATGTTTTAATGATAACAGTTCAGCCATCTTCGAGTCCATGCCACTCCGTGCCGCAACTTGCTTAATTACCTGAGATAAACATGCTAAAAAGGGTCAACACAAAGGTTGAGTGAAATTCATAGGTTTGAAAGGTAATAATTGAATACAAGTTATAATGGAAATATTGGCATTACTGGGATAATTATCATTGAGTGAAATATAGTGTGTTTGGCTACCCCAAGCATGGGTATACCAACGGGAGCCGTCACCCCCAATAGATCTATTCACAATATTCGCGTTCACTCGCAATGCAAGTAATTAATGATTCATGATATGTTGGAAATAATGGCACTGGAAGCTACTTAGGCAATAATATATTTGGATAGCATACATTTAGAAAACACTTGCATTCATGGTTTATAGCAGGTATTACAGGTTTATAAAGTATTGAAATGTGAGGTTATGAACTCATTAAGTCTTTTAAAAGTAATCACATTGTTATAAGATAAACGAGTATGTAAAAAAGTTTGTAAACAAGCATGTATCCCCCTTGTGGGTTTATAAAACATGTAAAATAAGTAAAGGCGAGGTTATGAACTTCTATAACACCTCGTAACTTAGGTCATTGTACGACATTATGTAATGCACAACTTATTTTTAGGGTTTTACGCATTTGCTCAAGGTTTATAAAGTATTCAAAAGATTGAAATATGGAGTTATGAATTCATTAAGTCTTTGAAAAGTAATCACATTGTTATAAGATAAACGAGTATGTAAAAGAGTTTATAACAAGCATGTATCCCCCTCGCGGGTTTATAAAACATTCAAAAGATTGAAAAGCGAGGCTATGAACTCACCTGGTAGGTAGATGTAATAAATATTCTGAAATGAAAGCTGACGACCTTATCACAATCTTAACCGGGGAATGTTGATATAGTAAAATGATAGTAAATAGCCACGTCACACAACCTGAGTAGAATATGTCAAGTCTTAGGAAGATTGTACTTTAGAACTTTGGTTTAAGAAGGTTTTTAAGAGTTGACTTGACGAGTTTGGAATTATTGTATCACTGTTCGGGCCATCATAATTCAGAAGTCATTCAGTAAATGTTTGAGGAGCTAGGGCACTTTAAATCGTAAACCCAACAACTCAGTCAGAACGTAATACCAAGATGAAATTCCTTAATATGAAGCTCCCTAGTATTGTGATACGATATAATCGGTTTTAAGCGTTTTAATCAATATCTGGAAATGTTAAGCACAAGAAGCGTTAATTAAAGTTATGTCTTGTAATATTTTGGATATGATTTTATACTTTTTCAAAATGTTACATTTTAGACCCTGGGGTTCTGGGAAATTGTAAATAGACCCTCGAGGTCTGCACTTTTACGACTTTGGTCCTTCAACTTTAAAAGATATACCAATAAACCTTGGACTTTGAAAAGTGACATAATAGACCCCTATAGTTATAACTTTTGATAAAATGACATTTTTAGTCCTTTTAGTTATAAGTTTCCAAAAATTACGATATATACCCCTTGCATGGATTATAATTACAAAATATGTCCAAATTGCCATGCAAGCTTCTTTTAACATTTCAAAAGATATTTATAAGTTATAATAAACTAAAATATGAAGTTTTAACGCAACACAAGTTTAAAATAACGATTCGTTAAGCTAGGAAGTAAAATGGGTCAAATTAGGGTTTCAAAACGTAAACGCGAGGGTTTTAAGTTCAAATTCTCTTCATTTAATCAATAAAGTTATTAATTTAAACATTAGTTAAGCAGTGCTAGGATAGATTTATAACAACATTAATTTTTTAAATAATGATAACATTTAGTTTTGAGAAAAACGGCGAAATAGGTTATCCGGGGAGACAACGTATTTGGATCAAAATGAAAAAACATGAATTGAGTTATGAAAATAACAAGATTAATTTTAGGATCATATGGCACATATAAGGGTGAATTAGCAAACAGAGAAAATCAAACCTAGGTTTGAGACTTCAAGATCAAAAATGGTGAAATGTGGTTTTCGGGTAGTATTTCCACTCGTACGCCTTGTATCTTGTTCCCGGGGCTTCAAATCTTCAAAGCTTCGCTTGCTTGATCTTCTTAGATGATCCTAGGATCATAAGGAGCATATAAAGGTTTCTCACTTGGGTTATAAAAAGAAGAAGTTGGGTGCAAATTGGAATGAAGACATAAGGTCCCTATTTATACTAGTTTGAGACCAAGGAGGTTAAGTAACTCATAAGATCTGATGTGTGACACATAGGAGGCCTAGTGTAAGATGTGTTGAAGCTATAGAATGAGTTGTGAAGGCTAGGAAGCTAGTATGATGGTGTGGATACCTTAGATTGATGCCGCGACTGTTGTGGTTTAAAAGAGACTCATGTGGGTTGATTTTTGACCAAGGAAAGGTATAAGGAGGTGGGTAAGCTGCTTAAGGGTTTCTAGAAGGAGTTCATATAAGTTATTTGCACATGGTTTGGTTTTAAATGGGTCAAAAATGATGATGAAGAGGTTCGGGTCTGTTTTAGGGTTCGACTAGGTTTTCACAAGTTTTCAAGTCTTTATTTCGTGTATAAATGATTAAGGATAGTTAATATATGTAGCCAAGGTCTGATATAGGAAGGATTAACAAAGATTAGCAATTGGTTTGGGTTAAAACGGATTAGAATTGAAGAAATGAGGTCACGGGTTTGATTAGGGCATGTTTAGGGTTTTCTTGACTTTCTTGGTTTATATTTTGCATACTCTTGATTAGGAATGATGGAATACAGATCCTAGAGCTTAAATAAAGTATTATCAATGAATTTTGATCGTTGGTTTTAGTTAAAATGGGTTGAAATTGAAAGAATAAACCGTAGCTTATAATTAGGGTTCATATAACGCTTTTAGGGTTTTCTAGCTTTGTAATTCTTTTACATTGTTAAAGAAAGGATGGTTAATGATGGATAAAGGTTTGTAAACTCATTTTATGGGTTTACAATGACTCTAATGGATAAAAACGAAGAAACGAGTCATGGTTTAGAAACTAGCTCGGTTTTAGGGTTTAGGGTTTTTAATTAGGGTTTTGAGTGCAAAAGGATGTATAAAAGTTTATGAATGGAATATGTAGGGTTTATATATTGTAAGATGAGTATAGTAGCTTGTACATAAGTGGTGGTGAAGAAATTGGAATGAAAATGGAGGTAAAACGGCTATTTTAGAGATCATGCTTAATGACTTGTATATTGAGCTTTTAAGGACTTGTACCTTTCTTTGGATAGAATGTATATTCATATGAGATGTTATAATACTTGTACATATGCTTTAGTAGCTTGTGCATTCACTTTAGATGTTAATATTTCATGGAATTAGGGTTTAGAGGTATACGATAACGGTTTAAAGCCCGTTTAGATATAACGTTGCGAATGGTACATTATAGGAATAATGTACTTTGTAATAAGGATATTATGATATTGACTTGACATGTTATGATGTTTGCTTGACATATATGAAGACAGGATTGTCATAGATAGGTTGCGTGAGCTCGTCTACTTTAGTTATGACATACTGAGATATATAAGTAATGTAATAAAGCAAAAAATTTCCCCGTACAATTGTGATAATAGTAAAATAGGTTTTGCATTTGATGAAAATTATTGGGTTGTTATAGTCTCCACCCCTTACAGAAATCTCGTCCTGAGATTTAGTCGAAAGTTATAGTGGTATTGTTTGGAAATAGATGTAGGTACTGGGCATGAATTTGATTTTTACGTTAGGTTAATCTCGGTTACAAGTCCACGTGTGTGATGCATTTATAATTATGTTACGTACCATAATTATAATTACTTCTTTTCACACGTCTACTTATTTTCAAGACTACACCTCTTGATGACAGTCAATAGAATTTCTCCTGATTTTGATAGAACCTGGGTGGATAGAATACTTTAATTTCTGGAACCTGTGGGTTATGGGCCCACCACGCTTCTGATGCGCTACTCTGATCGTAAAGAATCGCTATTCATTAACCTTTAAAAGTCAACATCAAATAAGAATGCTATCACAAGTGATAAGTGCTTAATTACACATATCTTTTACCTCTAAAAACGAGCTTAAATGACCAAAAACAGACAAAAACTGC
>BQNB010158117.1:0-15069 GCA_026074375.1 Tanacetum coccineum
TTTTAGCTTACGCGATTTAAACTTAATTCATGAAATCACAAGCAAACGCGTACAACATTAAAAATAAATAGTATATTTATCGACGTCATCAAAGACTTGAAAACACAGGGTGTTATAAAAATCATGTAAGGAAGCCTAGTTTAGTAAAAGGGAGGATGGCTGGATTTGGGCCAAGAAATTATTTATTCATTTAGTTAATATACTAGATTGACCAAGGTTTTCAAGATCGGGATCATACTCATGATCGTTTTTGTCTTTGCAAGATCGAGATCGTAAAGTCGGATCAGGATCATAAGATCCTATTATTATCATTTTCTTAATAATCTGTGTAATATTATACAAATCTACAAATTATTCTATATCATAACATAAATTTTATATGAATGTTTCATAGAAATGTTGTCATAAATTATGATTATGAAATGTTTAAGAAAATTAACATGTTTTTAAATTCAACGAAACACAACTCATAAATTTGTAGTTTTTTAATTTGCGGTTCGAGAAAAGTAAGATCGGATCGGAGTAGATCTTAAGATCCTATGGCCAAGATCGGGATCCTATAAGATCCTAAGCATGTTAAAGATCCTATGTAAGATCCGGATCGTTTTTGCTTTGCAGTATCGTAAAATCGTAAGATCCTACGATCAGGATCGGGATCTTAACAACCATGAGATTGACCAATACGTTATAGTCCCATTTTGAGTTTTAGATTTTCAGTAGACGTTACTCGCGTCTAACGGCGACATTGTATAGTGACGACAATTTTATGTATACATGTTTTTTGTGTGTATATAGATGGGTGTGAAATCTCAACTACTTTATAAAGCATTTAGCCAATTTTCTAAAAATAAAATTAAGTAAAAACATTTCTTTTTTTGAAGAGTTTATAATGTATATGTTTTATCAATATTGAGATCAATGTAACTGAAAAGTAAGTGTCTATTTTGTAACAGTCAATTTAAGTGTATTAATGTAGTCCATTTGTAACAGTCCATTTAAGTGTATTAATATAGTTCATTTGTAACGGTCCATTCATTTTAACCCACTATGAAGCACTATTTAAGTATATTAAGTGTATATCATAAACTTAAGGAGTATAAAATAAAAACCTAACACACTGAATAAAATTACTCCATTATTATTTTTCATCTCTCTATGTTTTCTCTCTCTAAAAAGCACAAACATCTCTCACTCTCTCTTAAAAAAATTAAGAACAAAAAATATTTCTTTAAAAGGAAATTAACGAACTATTAGTCAATATTGTATTATTGTTCATCCCAACTGAAAATTAAAGTGTCTTCATGCACTTCATTTCGTAACACGCTTATTTTGTAAATGTCCCTTTAAGTGCATTCATGTGATCTATTTGTAACGGTTCATTAAACATTATTTAAGTGTCAATAAGTATCTATTATAAACTTTTAAACTATATTATAATGCATTTAGGACATTAAGCTAAATGGTAAGATTTAAAATTAAGACATATTAACTTGTTTATTAAAGAAAGTTTTAAAAATATACGAATATAACACATGGTCATAGTAACATTAACAGTCCATTCTATTCTGAAAATTAAATCTAAAATTGTAACGTTCCATTAAAAATAAAGTTGTAAGTTTGTAACAGTCAATTCTCTTTAAAAAAACACAAAGAACTATCTCTCTCTTTCTATTTATATAGCTACTTCAAACAAAACGAATTTTTATGTATTAAAAAGCCCATTTAAACATTAGTAACCGTTGTATATTATTAATACAAATCAACGCAAAACTCAATATAAAAAACATGTTCTTTTTCCTCTCTACAACCTAAAAAACACACCACGACCCTCTTTCAAAAACTAGCAACAAAAAACGTCTGAAATTCAAAGCTTTAATAAACCCTTAATAAAAACATTTGGGCCTCACAAAAAATTTAATTTTTTATATAACCATCACTTAAACAAAAGACCATACGTTTCTCATTAACCTCTTTATGGCCAAAAAAATTTCCTCACACCATGCTTATTAGTAATTAGTAATCTAATCTAATCTAATCTAACTACTATATAAAAGAAACTTTGTAAAAACTCATCTTAAAGTATAAATTGTAAAAAAATGACACTTGTCCCCTGTCAAATAATCAACTAATCAACGTCTCACCTTAAATCTGGCCTTTAGAGCCCCGCCAAAAGTTCAATATAGACCCAACATGTGTCATAGACCCAATGAACCAATCATAGCCACTCATTTTTTCATCAAAAATAAAAAAACCCACTTTCCACCTCTTTTTTAAAAATTAAATATCTCACATACCGTTAATCGTTACACAAAACAAAACATACCATCGCGACGAGAATTAAATTATCTTTCTATAGAGGGCGACACTATATACTTTCGACGAACTTTTTTTTATGATTTTATGAAGTCATATACGATTTTATAAAATCATATATGATTTATGAAATCATATATGATTTTATGAAATCATATATGATACGTTATACGAATCATATATGATTCGTCATACGAATCATATATAATTTTCGCAATTCGTGACTGAAACAAAATTGAAAAAAAGTTCGTCGGAATCACAAATCATATATGATTTTATGAAATCATATATGATTTTATGAAATCATATATGATTCGTTATACGAATCATATATGATTCGTTATATGAATCGTTATATGAATCATATATGATTTTCGTAATTCGTGACTAAAAACAAAAATCGAAAAAAAGTTCCTCGAATGTATATCATGTCACCCGTCTACTGAAAGATAAAAAAATACTCGTTGCGATGGTGTATTTTTTGTCGTTTGACGATTTACCGTTTGTAAGATATTTTATTTTTAAAAAAGAGGTGTTTTTTTATTTTTGTTAGATGAAAAACTGCGTGACCAGAAAATTGTTCAATTGGGGAGTCTATGACAAATGTTTGATCTACATTTATACTTAACCTCCATAACAGCAAAACACATTTTTTTGACTGCCAATCAGCGATAACATCAACACCAACACAACCTTTTTCATTCTATCATTAAAACACCAAATAACATCACACACCTCTTTATTTCATTATTTTAACAAACAAATCATTTCATTCATAATTAAACATACAAATTACATAAAAAAAACACATTACGAAATTAAAAAAAAAACAATACGAAATAAAAAAAAACATTACGAAATAAAAAAAACATTACGAAAAAAAAACATTACGAAAAAAAAAACATTACGAAAAAAAACATTACGAAATAAAAAAAAAACTACTCGTCTTCGTCTTCGTCGTCCTCGTCATCCAAATCATTTCTCATTTTGTTTTTGATTAATTGTTTTTGCTTCTTGATCCAATAGGCGTCGTCGTCGTTCAAATCCTTGGTGCTAGTAGCTAGAAACCTCAACTCCTCCAACCACATTAGTGTGCGGTCTTTTTCGGCTTGAGCTTCAAAAGCCCTTTCGACTGCTTCCCGTTTCAGACGAAGCTCCTGCTCCATTAACTCCCCGAATTGGGTTGACGCGCTACTTCCACCGGTGCTCGCCGTGGCGTCGGATTTGGTTTTCTTGGTGGGCCGTGGTTTGCTGGCCGGACGTGGTCGTGCATCGTGACCGAATAGATCCTCTTGGGTAGCCCCGGGGACGTCTCCGGTTAAGTCAACTTGTTCGGGTGCGTCCCATTTCGGGTGGAATCTCAAAATGGCTCAAGCATCTTCTTGAGAAAACGAGACCCCTTTATGCTCGTCACAGTAAATACTTTGAGTCCGTTTCAAAAAATCCACATCGTTTTCGCCACTTTTCCCCAAACGTTTGGCCCATTTGTACGCGGCGTTGAACTTTTGGCAACTGGCATTCAACGTATGCCATTTGCTAGTCAACATATCCTTTGTTCGTTTTTGAAATTTTTTCGAATTGAACTCGTTCAAAACCCGATACCAAAACGTTTCATGCTTTTGTGACCTTCCGACATTATTATCTTCCGAAACGGCCATGTAACATGTTGCAAGCAATTCTTCTTCGACCGGTAGCCAACGGCCCGCTACTACCGGCTCTTGGGGCTCGTCTTTAACATTTTTTCCCCTTTTTGATTTTGTTTTCTTGCGACAGCCATTTTTTGACGAATCGACTTGTTGAGGTTGAGTGAGTGATTAGGAAGTTTCTAAGTTGAATGATGGTGGGTTTTGTTGTAGATCTTGGAATTCAGCCGTTTCGGAGGGGTAAAATGAAAAAATTTTAAATTAAAAAAAAAAACTAGCCGTTAAGGGCTAAAATGAAACTTTTCAAAATTGGGAGGGAATAGGTAAAATATAAACTAACCGTTTCAGGGGGTAAAATGATTTTTTTTTAAACACACCTCAACGCACGTTGGTCGGCCAACGCCGAGCTCAACGCGCGTTGGCCGGCCAACGCCGAGCCCAACGCCGTTGAGCAACGCCGGCCAGCAGTGTAGTAACGTCGGCCAACGCCGTTGCCCGCGTTACTACACCTAGCTCTCTTAGCATTTAGTCCATCCCAAAAATAACGACCCAAACAAAAACCCTAAAAAACAATCTACCACTTATAAGTTTAATCAACAACACAAAAACATAAATCAAAGATTTTTTATGAATGAAATTCATAAAGAACAAAAAACCCCCAAATTATATGATGTTGTCAAGTCTCTTGGAATGGTAACTTTCTGTTAAACTACAAACATAAGCATGTAATACAGATGCATTATGCATTTTGTCATTCGGTTATTTGTTTTTTATTGCAGGTGAGAGGCTTTTTAGGGCACTCACAGGTATGTATTTTGTGATTATACCTGCTGGTGTTCCAAGAAAGCCCGTAATGACAAGGGATGACCTTGTCTAAAATTAACGCTGGATGCAACCATATGACATGCTGGTATTGGGGTGTTTGGATGTGCGGTAAATATGTATTTTCAATGATCAGTTTTTGATTTGTAGTGTTAATTACTTATTGAATATTACTTATAGAAGATGAGTTGTAGTTATATAGTAAAAGTGATAAATAAGTTTGAGTAAAAATGGATGATCTTATGATTGTTTATTTTAATGTTGTGCTGCTATATATTGTCAGACAAAAATTATCTATTAACTATTGATTTTTTATTTATTTGGAAAGTTAAAGAGCAAGAAGAAGCTTTTAGTGTCAAAGGTTGTTGTAATGATGTTTGTTTGGATTGCTACATATAATGAATATGTGTTTAATTGTGTTAATTTTTCAAATTATCAGGTATGTATTCTTCTTTTGCAAGTTGTCGTATCGATGGATTGGAACACCATGCCTCAAGCACGTAGTAGTTGTTTTCTTCTTTGTCACAATAAGTATTAGTGTTTTTAGTTCTCATTTGTAGTTTTTGACCTGCAACTTATTGTCATGCGTATATGTGCAGGTGCTCTTATAAATATAAGATATGAAATGAAAGCCTCCTCGTGAGAGTAATGGTTTCTTTTTGTTAAAAAGTTTTCAATCAGATGGCTACAATCCTACAATGTATCGACTTCATCAATAAGGTAAGTACTAATTAAATGTATTTGTAGCCACATCTATGATGATATTGATTATTAATAATGGGTTAGAAGGTGTTTGAGATTGGTTACACAAATGAGTAGTTTCGAGTGTTTTGCTCTTTGCAAAAATTACTAAATTAGTGGAAATAAGGACTTCAAGATTAAAAGGTTGGTATAAGACAGAAATCCCAAACACCCTAAGATGCTCATTATAAGCAGTTTCATCCAAACGCTATAAAATGTAGTTTCTTTAAAAATAAGCACTTCTTTTGTACATTTTGGGATGTATTGTGTTAAAAATAGACTTTGTGCAGCTTTCATTCCTTCTGGCGCATTTCACAGTTGACATGTTCCCAGTTTAGCTACTTTATTTTCATTTGACTCACATGAGATAAAACACAACCCATATCGACCCATTCATGAGTAAATGAGTCAAAATTGCCACCTCATCAGGAATTCGTTGAATTACTTCCTGAAAGATAAACAACGCAAGTGTAAGAACACCAACAGAATCCATCTATTTTTGCAAACTTATGGTATACATCCAGAAATTAGTTGATACAATTCGAGAAGTACCTGTAGCAAACTGATGACAGTAGAAGCGTATAAAGATAACGTGTATCATGTGCTCGTGTTTAATTTCTTAATGACATTTTATGGGTATTCAGGTTTATTCAGCTTAGAGAGGATTACAAAAGTGCGAAACTTGCAGCCAAGCTCCTAATGCAGAAATGCACACACAGAGAGTCTGAAGAAAACTTGTGTTAGATAACGATGAGGTGCATCACCTTTTGATTATTTCCACCGGCCTTCTTTTGTTCTTTTCAAGTTGAGATTCAAAAAGCACCAGTTTTTTTGCATTAGCTTCAGCTCTATTATTTATATTCATTTAGACGTCAGTGAGTTTCGTGTTTTTTTTTTCCTGTGCCCCTCAACATGGATGTTCATGTAACTGTTGTAGATTTTTAGTGTATTCGAGTCCTTTGTATACGGCACCATCGATTTAGATTTCCTTTAATTGTACCTTGTGGTGTAATTAACTTGATATCCGGCTATGTATAATATTTTAGTTACAGTTATATAAACTTGCTTAAAAAATTATCTTATCGTAAGCATTTTATGTTTAAGAATCTACCATTAGTCCTAACTAAAGTGTATATTACATTAAGCATTGATGTTTTCCGTGTTTGAGCATTTGATCAGAATTTACATTAGGATATGTTTGGGGCTCTCATAATACAAACTCAGGTGGAAACACATGAGCATTTCCATGACACATTCGTTTACTTTCACTTAACATTACTAAATGATAATTATTTACGTATATATATTCTATCGAAACGAGCCACGATAGATAGCTCTAACTCATAAAACAGTACATTATTCAGCTCGAGCTCTAACAAGAAATCACACATTGACAATATTACTTACACGTGGATTCATGAATGATGTTCTATCACTGACCTATAATATTTTTTCAATTTATATCATTTAACATTATTTCTATTAATCATTTAAATTCTTTGTTTTATATTTTTAACAATTTTTAAAGCTAGCCGTCTATCGGGTGGGCCTTGAGGCTAGTAAATATATATTCAACCCCTCATCAACTTAGCCACCATATAAAGTCAATACACAACCAAATATTTAAGTACGCAAACATATCATATCAACAACGTAGATAATAAAAAATTGATCATCAACATTCTTACTAAAAAAGTACAATTAATATATCGCATGATACAAAACAATAATGCATAAATCATTTTATCATTTTTTTCCTTTTTAAAACATAATTAAATGAAATTTACAATCAATTAATAATATTTTTACAATATTCTTCACTCAAAAATAAACTTAATATAACACATGATACAAAATGATAATGCATAAATCATCTTTTTTTTTCTTCTTTAAAACATCACTAAATGAAATTTGCATGACATTAAGCGGGTCATAAAAACCAATCTTTTATGTAGTTGGATTTTCTGACACCGTATTTTTCGACCATGCGATGGACCACTATTTACGACCACAACTTAGCAATATAGACACCATCAGATGGCGCTAAAACCGCTACTCTCTATGTTTAAATGTTACTGTATATAATATTACACGTCCAAAACAACTACCAATAGTTGTGACCACCGTTTTCGTATCTTCGTTGCTCCGTGATGCATGGGTTGTCTGTCATTTTTTTATGAAATAGTGTGCGGTAAAGTTGTTTCCCAAAGCTATATATATGCGTAAAGTTAGCATCGTGAGAAACATATAATCGCTTAACAAATAATTTGATTATAAGGTGCCCGCCGCCGTAATGCGTGGGTACCCTGCTATAAAAGCTTTTTATAATGTTACTAAATTCATAAGAAAAAACAAACTAATTTCCAATAATAACATTTGTTGAACATTTTTATCATTCTATAAATGTAATTCATCAAAAAGACATTGCTATTGCCGAAAAATATAATAATCACGGGTATCCACCGCCGCATTGCGCGGGTACCCGGCTAATAAGTTAAAATGAAAAAAATTAGTGGATTAAATTGTAATGAAGTATTTAAATATTTAATAAAATGTATTGTGTATATGTAAGAATATTATGATCTAATAATATTACTCATTTTGTAAGATTTTAAGCACATATGTTGTTCATTTATATGTAGTATAGATGTGCATAATTTCGACGTGGGATATACGTAACTTGTTATCATTCACAAAAATAATTAGAAAATAGGCTGTGATAGAAAAAGAACTAAAATTCAATTATATTCAACTTTTTCATGCCAAGTACCTTTTATTTTTTATATTTCAGTTTCTCTTTTCACCTATTATATATCTTTAGCTTTTGAATTTTCATTGATTTCTAACGTATTAGTGAACTATAAATTTGAATTTGATGTTATATGATTCAGTTTGGCATCATACTACTAACTGTTTTAGAGCTTTTTGTTACAATTGTTCCATGTTTTTGCATTCCTATACATTATTCGCTATATTAATGATCTTTAAGTGCATATATTTTAAAGTTGCTCGTATTTAAGGGCGTATGGCCAGTTGGGATGGTTGACAATACATGTTTAATGCAAATCTTGTCACTCTGTTTCGAGACCAACTCAAGTTGTTTGTTGGGCCATTAATATTAATTTGGTTATTAACTTTCATTAATTCACCTAGGTCCAAATCTGCCTTTAGTGGGGATTGAATCTAGATTGCAAAAACTTACCCAACATCCCCCTCCAACCCAACTTAAAACTTAATTAATTATATATATATAATTACTAACAATAAATAACATCTCTCTCTCACACTCACACCTCTTCTCTATCTCTACTCATTCCAACCCCAACCAAACACCCCCAACACACACACACACCAACTCCCCCACCCTCAAACCACACCACTGAGAGACCCCCCAACCACACCAAAACAAAACAACCCAATACCCCCACTACACCACACCAAAAAATAAACCTATAATATACAATACATACACTAAAACCCACACCATCACCAACAACTCCACCCACACACAAACACACAACAAAAACAACACACACTATAATTATCTATATCCCCCAAACACATACCTCAAAACAATTCAATTATATCCACAAAACTCAACACACACACAAACCAAAACACACACCTCTCATACGCTGAGAGTGTAGAGTGATGAATTATCCACTACAAAAACTTAAATAACCTCTCAACCTACTAGAACAGACGTACACAAAAATCATACTACATTCCTAATCACATAATATACACCGCATATACTGTGTACCGATACTGATTAACTTGAAGAAATAAGTAACTCTTAATCAATGTTTGCTACTAGAAACAATTATCAACTTAATCAGTGTATACACTGTTAAAATTAAAAAACTTAACAAATAATACTATTAATACACTCCCTCCTCTTCTCCCACAATCCAATACTCAACATACTCCCACACAACCACACAACCAACTTCATAATAATCTCTCTCACAATAATCTCTCCTCCCTAAAATCTCATCTACCTTTGATGGATAACAGATGTAGTCGCATGCACTCTACAATATAACTGAAATAGAGAGAGTACATCTCTGTGCGTCCAGATGAGTAGAGAGAGTAAGATGTGAGATGAGAGTAAATCACTCTCTCTCTGAAACTATATTTATCATTTTTACTTTCAGAAAAGACTAACTTACACTTTATTGACTCTCATAATCATCTACGTCTCGCGATCTGCAGATGGTATATATCTCGTAGTAGATATATATCGTTCGCGAGCTCTTCATGTACTATTGTGACAGCCCCTATAGTTAACCTCTCGTGTTTATTCCTATGCAACACTAAAACAGGAACAGACATTCGCACTGAAGTTATCATATATGAGTAGAGAGCAACTATAAATCACCGAGATCGGAGATACATGTCCATCACCACCCCGACCAGATAGATAGTGATGATATCGACCCAACACATGCATATATGCCAAACACTAACCCATCAACCATGTCCTCCATCACTTGTTGCTCGGCTGTGTGTGTGATATATCTCAGCACTCGCACGCACTGGCGTGTTAATGTACGTTTGTTCACGGTGAAGAGAGAGATATAGAGATTATACCCACATTATTCTCGCACAACGCGGACGTTAGGTACTCATATCTCATGTAGGGCCAAGAGTTCAACGTGGTATATTCACAAAATGCAATATACTCTTGTCCTATTTTTTTACACAACTGAAATTGCTCTAAAATTCTGCCTCAAGACAAACTATTAATTTTTTTTCTAGCATACCTTTTCTGCTGAACAATTACTTGTTACATAAGACCTATGAAACCTTCACTTCATGAGGAATTATACCACAACGGGCGTTCCTGACGGACGTGGTAGGTGGCCCTCTTGAATGTACTCCTATATGAGGACCGGTGGTTCTTGTACCAGGAAATCTTCCATCAAGAGAACGTAGAGGGTCAGCCCCTGGTTGGTGCCGGCCGACCAGGCGGAGTCGGCAATTCGTTTGTAACGGGAGGTTATTGTATTCGCTCCCGTGGGCGTGCGGAACTAATTGCTCCATTCTCAGAGAACATCAACTAATGATCACTAATTACTCGGATTTAATATGGAGTTAACTTTGTTTATAAAATTGGTATTATTTTTTGAGGTTTGCACCCATAAAGCCTTTATACTTATCTATTTATCCTTTCTTTAACTAAACTACACGGGTTAGGTGCAATCTCCGTATATACACATTTGTTTACATCTCATACTTTAGGTAGTAAGACTCCCAATAGAATAAACCCATTAGAGGTATCTAAATCACGTTTTGGAAATTTTAACGCCACCAACTGTTTGGTTCGTTACACCTATAGCTCCTCATGCTAAGTGTAAACATACCCATATATCCCCATTTATAATTAATTAAATCACAACCCTTACGGGAGTATGGAGTTCCTTTAGACGCGCGTTTTTCCGGTCTTCGACTCGTGTATCATTCTACCGACAGCATGAGGAGGCGTAATGGTGGTTTTATCTCACCGAATACTCGTTGACAAGAGCGAGGGTGTTAGGCCGCCGTGTGATCTGGATCAGACTACGTGTAGGTCCGCTACGGTGAAGCCGGGTACCTGCAGTGTGAGCCGAAAATAAACGTCGTGAGAGGTAACGGCAGGGGGTTTATTTGGATTGATTTGGTGGGGGCTGGGGGCGGATTGGCGGTATTCAAGTGGTATTTGACCCGGCCTTCCAGGTAGGGGTTTCTGGCTTGACTTGAAGGGCGGGTTCTTGTGGGGGTTGTGCACCGTAGCGCTATATCGGCCTCGTTCGAATGTTTAGAGTACCTGTTATGTGCGGGTGGACCACACCCCCGTAGGGACCCCGTGCTTATTCGGTTGTGCAGGTCAGTACGCCGAGTGGTGTTTACAGTGTCGCAAGATATTGGATTCTAATAGGGTAAACAAGTCTGAAACCGGGATGGGTCCCCGGGGAGGGATTTAATAACGGGTTCGCCTGGTTGTACTGGGTAACTCAGGGAGACTAGGTGGGGGTTACGCTCGGGGGTATGGACTGGCGGTTTATTCAGTGATGTTGATGCAGACCTAAATGTTGAAGAACGCACCTTTTATTTTTAGAGGCAAAAGACTGTGTGAAGAAAAGGCCTTGGTAACTTGATGTTTCGGAGTTTCATAGTTTACGTTTATATTTCGTGTTTCGTAGTTTTGTAGTTTACGTTTATATTTGTCTTATATCCCATATCGCCCTAGAAGGCTAACATGTAAGCACTCATTCTCAATGGAACCGGAGCCTATATATATATATACACCAGTTGCAAAACCCGCCCGATGGGCGGGTATGACTTATGATTTTTTTTCTAATTTTTTAATAAATATTTGTTTTTTAAATTTGATAATATACAAAAAAGATGAATGTTATTTAATGAATATTTTAATATTTGTCGTTAAATAATTATTATGTGTTGTATGAGTAGGTTTCCGTGGAAGAATTTTTCTAAGATAAACGCTATCTTTGACCCAATTTGTAGTTTTTAGTTATGTTGATGGGCGCGTATGATAGAAAAAAAATTATAACATTCAATAAAATTAAAACTTGAAAGATTGTTTTTGGATAGTTGGAGTTTATATTTCATTGCTATCCAAATACATAAGTTGGCCGGTTGGGCTAGCTCAGTTAGCCATCAAAGGTATCTTTGGGTATGTGAGTTCCCCACCAACCTAGAGATTGTGGGTTCAAGCCTCGCTGGAGGCATGTATGAAAAACATATTGTGAGATAGTTGTAGAAAGAAAATGTTGTTTTAAAAATACATAAGTTGAATATTATTTCACTCAATATAACAAAAAAATGAATATTTTGTAGCCTTTTATAGATAACCGAATTCACATCCTTTTTAAAACTATTTGCATATTTTTGTCTACATATTTGCATCACCTAGTTGATCTCTGTAAATATTCTCTTTATTACCACTGCAGCAACAACACCTTGTCCAAAATCACTTTGATTTTATGTACAACTTTTATGTACAACTTTGTGCAATCATATTAGACTGACATTTCACTTGTACTTTTTCTCATGTTCTTCTATACTATTTTCTTGCTCTTGTGCCTTCTTCAGATCCGTTGCCACTGCTTTTATCAGGCCTATCCAACGTCATTATTGTGTAGTTAGATTGCTAGTTAGTTAGGTACTTTAATTTTATGTAGAACATTGCATACTCATACATCAGACTCAACTTGTACTATTTTCTTGCTCATTTGTCTTCTCTGAATATGTCGCTCCTTTTGCTGCACTCTTTACAACATTATGAAACTGAATTACTATCGTAAAATACAAACATTACACGGACGCTTATAATTTTTAGTAAAGAATTTGAGTAACACATATTTTTAATCCGTTCGAGTTTTAACAAACATAAATGCTTTCATTTAACAAGAGGAATCAACAAAAGATATTATATGGTGGTAAATATATATTTTACCTAGCCCATGACGCATGGACATTCCTTGATAATAGGGTGTGAAGAACTCGAGAAGAAAAGAAAAAGTCTTCTAAAGTATAATGTATGCTTGGATTCTGGGCTCCTTATTCTATGAAATCAACAATAAAATCAAAGAATAAAGCTATAGTGAATATGCCTTCTTGGGCCTACAGTAACACCTTTTGCACAATTTTATATTCGCATTTTTTTACATCTTATAATTAATCCAGACTACATATTGTATATATATTTATTAAAAATTAGGGGGCGTTTGGAATTGATTATGTCTCACGGTAATACATTTTGCTTAGTGAATGAAAATAAAATGATTCTACACATGTCACTTACCTGCATGAAAGTTAAGGCATAAAGGCCACTTGTACTTTTTTAATTCTCATACCTTATTGACATGAATATGCATTGCAAAAAAAATGCCATCTTTCTTCTCTTCGCTGTTTATATAAACTCTAGAATAGCCGTCGTAACAGAAGTTGGCCAGAGATATAAATACATGCCTGTGAGATACCATGTGATCACAGTTGAATGTGAGAGTTGCATAATACATAAAGTATATCTGCAAGTCTCCATCGCCTTCCCCTTTAAAAGTAACCGACGAAGGCGTTGGTTGCAGGGTTATTTGGATGCTCGATCCTGGCCATTCCAAATCGTCAATGGCTTCTTTTTGCGGAGTTGAGTGTTTACCTGCTAGGCCAACAAAGGTAGCTTGGGTGTCAGGTTTTACACTTTGACTTCTTCTGGCAGTGGTTCATTAAGTCTTTTTGCGAGTCTAGAAACATTGTGCAAAAATGACCAAAGAGGTTTTAATGGTCAATTTACCAAAAAACTGAAATTAAATATTGACTTATTAAGATAAAAAAATACCCGCGACATGAGACCCAACACATAAGCCCATATATAAAAAAACAAACTATTAAACATGAGACCGAAAAAATAAACCCGCACAAATAAAAAATAGAAATAGAATAAAATATAAAATTTTAAGCAAAAATTAACCGCACTATTTAAACATGAGAAGAAAAAATATACCCACACAGGAATTTCAATAAAAAACGCCATGTTCTATGTAAAATTTTATTAAATAAAAAAACGTATAGCCAAAAAAAAAGAAACACTTTAAACATTGCGCCCCACACATAAACCCATATAAAAAAAAAACTATCAAAACCATGAGGACGAAAAAATAAAAACCACACAAAATAAAAAAAAAATTTTTATTTTTTATATTTCAGTTTCTCTTTTCACCTATTATATATCTTTAGCTTTTGAATTTTCATTGATTTCTAACGTATTGGTGAACTATAAATTTGAATTTGATGTTATATGATTCAGTTTGGCATCATACTACTAACTGTTTTAGAGCTTTTTGTTACAATTGTTCCATGTTTTTGCATTCCTATACATTATTCGCTATATTAATGATCTTTAAGTGCATATATTTTAAAGTTGCTCGTATTTAAGGGCGTATGGCCAGTTGGGATGGTTGACAATACATGTTTAATGCAAATCTTGTCACTCTGTTTCGAGACCAACTCAAGTTGTTTGTTGGGCCATTAATATTAATTTGGTTACTTTCATTAATTCACCTAGGTCCAAATCTGCCGTTAGTGGGATAGGGGTGTTGATCGGTTCGGTTATCGGGTTATTCGGTTTGTTCGGTTCGGTTAGTTCGGTTAAATTTTTTTTAAGGTCAACCCATATACTGACCCAAACCGAATTCAAATTCGGTTTTCGGTTCGGTTCGGTTGAATCCTAGTTCGGTTCGGTTATTAGTTCGGTTCGGTTTCGGTTCGGTTTCGGTTTTCGATTTTTTCGATTATTTCGGTTTTTTTGCTCACCCCTAATCTGTGATGCATTTTAGTATATATTACAATACAATGTAGTTACTGTATGTAGTAGGATTTGTAATACTATTCAGATTGTCTTTTGCTTTGCCACTCAAAACAAATGAAACAATAATATGTGGAGGAGCATTTGATGGCCCAATAGAAACCATTGATTAAAAAGAAAAAGGAAAACATGTTAAAGTCGAATACTACAAAACAAATTGGTCGATTTCTAGCTAGTTAA
>BQNB010158118.1:0-15069 GCA_026074375.1 Tanacetum coccineum
TAGGGTCTTCCCCAGCTTTTGTAGTAAACTACAAAGTTGTAGCTTACCGAGTCGTGGATCTACCATAAAAATTTCAATTTTTTTTACATTCGACGAATATTTTATAAATATTTTCGTAACAGTGTGTCTAACATTTCGAAAAATCAAAATATTTTAACTTTTATGTCTATAACCATCAAATTTCACGATCATTCAATTAACAATTAACATGGATTTCATATCACATAACAATCCATTATAAACTTGCATGTGTTCATCATAAATATCAAATAAACATTTAATTATCAAGCATACGGACCAATTAACAATTAAAAGTCAAATTTTAACACTATAAAATTTTATGCAACTTAGGGTTTCTACTAATTTTATTATCAATCAAGATCCAATCTTTATAACTAAAACTCCCAAAGGGCTTAAAATTAATCAAGAACCATAATGTTCAATTTTACTCTTTGTAATTAGAATTCTATACGATGGCTCGTGATACCACTGTTGGGTTTTAACAACTATTTAACTATTAAATCTACACGAGTACGCAGCGGAAAAGATAAACACGTATAGAATATATAATTAACAAAGGATCAAGAAGCGTGTACCTTTTAGCAATTAACAAATCACCTTCTTGAATATACGCGTATGTATAAATCGAATACCACGCAAACTAAACAAGTTACCAAAGTAGATAACCTCTATGGAATGCATACACTACACATCACCAAGATACGCTAAGATGCTAGTCCTTTCTTCACGAATAAACAACCGAACACGATGTTCTTGTTGGAAAAATAGTTTTGCAAAATGATTTTTTGCAAACTTTGGACAATATTTAATGTATGTATATGTTACATATATTTGTGTTGGTTGGTAGCTTTGTGTTTTCCTTGAAGAGAGCTTCGCAATGAGCTAAAGTATGTCCAAATTAGAGTAGATATGAATGAGATATCGTGTCTCAAAGTGAGGCACAAAATCCGGAAACTATATGTATCCCACATTGCCCAAAGAGTGAAGTGGGAATGTGTTTATATAGGAATCTTGATATTTGCTATCAAATTCCTTTAGGTTGGTTATGCTCTCACACCTACGTGCGCGCGCAAGGGAGGGTGCAGATTTCAGGATTTCTGGGCCAAAATGAGTTCGAAGCTTCTGAACTCGTGCGAGCCCGGCCGACATGCGAACACGAATGCAGCTCCGAAAGCTCGCCTATGCGGGTATCTTTTTGCTGCTGATTTCGTTTCCTTAATTAATAAAGTTTCCATATTTTGCATTCATTTATTTTTAGAACTGATTACTTTAGGGAAAAGTTTACAAAGTTGGTTTAAATAAATGGAATATATTCAACTGATTTAAACTTTTAAGATAAGTTACAGAACCAGTTTATGTGGATATGATTATATCAAAATCGGTTTAATTTTATGAGTGATTCTGTCTTGGTGACCAAGACAAGTTTTCACTATAAATTCTGGGTTTAAATATCCAGCTATAAGGGCCCCATGGCCACAAAATGAATTACACGCCGGGCTTTAAACCAATACTTGGCTGATTTAGGACTGCCAAACCTGATATGAAAATTGGAGTAATGAGTAATGATTAAACAAACAAAATAGTTCTATACGAAAGGGTCAAAGAGCAGACTATACATTGGTTAACAAATACTACATGCTTGTACATGCGAATGTCAAAAATATTGATTGTCATATGGTTGAGTTATTACATCCTAAAGCACGAACCAACCTGTCTCAACCTAGGCATGCATACAGACTGAGTGGGCGATCTAAATTGGCAACACATGAAACCATTCAGGGCGCCTAATCAATCCAAAATATCTTGAAAGGATTTGGGGACTTGTAGTTTATGTCCAAACCGTAACGAATACTGTTAAAGATCTTTTATAAAGTTATTCGGTTTTGCATAAACAACTAACTGGAGCATTACCGCACAATCCCAACAAATCAGATTACAACTTTTTAACAAAAGTTTCCATGAAAGAAGTATTGAGAAATTCATTACAACCCTTTTTATTTTGTGTAAAATCTTAGTATTTAATCATATTTTCATTTATTAGGTCTTCAGTTAATAACATTAAGGGGCATTTGGATTTATTAGTTTGTATGGAAGCAAAGAGCCAAAGACCTTAAAATTAGTAGTATTTTAGAACAAAATCTGTAGGGGACATTGATATGTAAGATAACTTTAAAAGAAGTAGAAAGCCTTTTTAGCTTGGGCTTTAAAAGACTTCTTAATAAACCCATAAATTTAGTTTTGCCTAGCCCAAGCAGAACAGTAGAAGCTAAGTAAAGAGAGTATAGGGATCTATAAGCATCTACAAGTTGACATATCATTATGTAAAAAATATTTTGTAAACTTTTTGTGGTTTTTGGCATGACTCTAAAAAAACTTCTAGCCGTGTTGTGGCCGATTTTCAAACCACTAATGATTTAGTTTGAAAAATTAGATCAAAAGAAAGTGTAGTCGGTTTAATTGTAATTTCATGGATGTTGATCCCACTTCAATAGATCTTTAATTCCTTATGCTTGTTAATGTTTAGTTATGCTAGATGAATCTAACACAACAATAGTAGAAACTTTGTTAAATATATTAAAAATTATACGGAATCTAATCTTTAATCGATAAGAAGAATTATTAATGAAACAGTAACACTATGAATACATAATTTCAACAAACAAAAGCTTCAATAACAATACGAATACTCTTAACAGTATTAGGGTTACAAAACCTTGAAGCTATAAACTATACTATGAATGACTCGTTTTGGTATGATTTTGGTGTGTCTATGGTGTGTCATTCTCTATGCCTTAAGACCTCCTTTTATACATCAAGGAGTCCTAAACGGCTTACAATAATTTTCTAAGTATATCAAATATTTTAAATAAATAACTTATACATATCTTTTACAAAACTATCTCATACAAATCTCATAAGCAGCACTAACTAACTCAGCAGTATTAACTTCTTCTTTAGCAGCATTAACTCCTTCAGTAGCATTAACTTTGTACTAACAGTAGTAACTTTTATACTAGCAGGTAGTTAACTTCTTCTCTATCATGGTAGTAATCTTCTCTAAGCAGTAGTAAATCTTTTAAGTTCAGTATTAAACTGTATAACACCAGCAGGCATTAATGTATACAGAGCAGTAAGTAACTACTTAAAATTTTTCTACAATCTTACACCAGTAGTACTAACTTAATACTAGTAGTACTAATATATACTAGCAGTACTAATATATACTAGCAGTAGTAACTGTGAACTAGCAGTACTAACTACTTAGCATAATTTTCATTAAAGTTAATAAACAACACTAACTTTAGCTTAGCAGCAGTAACACAAACTTTAGCAGCAGTAACTTCAAGAAGGCTTTTCATCCCAACAATCCTCTCCTAAACTTGATATTCTTCTTCAAAATCTCAAGTTTCTTTATTAAAAGCTTCATTAATCACCAGGAGGATGCTTCCAAACACTTTATTAAGGTACATAGCCTTCCTTAAGCTGTTTCCTGAACAATCTAAGAAGCTCATATGCCATTTCACACTCATAATCAACTTGAAGCTTCACATTATTGAACATCTGATGTAGTGTGTGATTTGTAAGTGGATAGGTCTTTTCAACCAACAGATATAATGGTATGGATTGTACTATTACACAATGAACTCCACAAGAATCATAAAGCTTTCAGTTCAGCACTTTAACTAAACCTTGTTGATTCTTCCATACATTATCTTCAACATGATGTTCAAACATGGTCTTCAAATGATGAAATAACAAACTATCCATGTAATTCAATGGCTCTATTTTCTTAAATCTAGCTTTGAGTATACTCCAAAGAACTTCCAAGTCTTCTCTGTCAAAGTTTTTAAGCATCTTTGAAAAAGTTAAATACATCTGATACTTACCATCTGCTCTGATAATTTAGAAACAGCTTTTCTTCCCTTCTTGGTAGATCTTGTAGTCAACAATGGTTGGAGATTTGATAGATAAAGGTATAGCATGGAACTATTTCCAAACATTGCTTAAGCTCTTCAGACACTTTGTCTTCTTCCACTTTCTGCTTTTTAGAGCTTTCTTGTTCCAGCTCTTCTCCTGCTCTCTTTGAACTGCTCTCTTGTGCTATCTCTGCTTTAACTTTCTTGGAACTCTCTTCTACCAACTTAGTTCTGTAGTCAACAAAGGTAATCACCCTCTTGAAAGCTCTGTCAAACATCTTCTGAATAGAATTAAAAGATTTATTCTTCAAGTCTTTGGGCTTCTTTCCTTCCATATTCTTCAGGTAAGTACACATGATTTTTCTTTGTTGAGTTTTTGTTGGTGGTCTGTTCCTCTTCTCTTCTGCTCTCTTAGCTGCAAAATGTTTTCTTCTTTGCTCTAAGAATTGTACAAACAATCTTGCCTTCTCTTCATCAGTCAATGCTTCTTGCTCTTGAGCTTGCAGTCTTTGAGCCAACTGATAATCAGTCATCACCCTAAGCCTGAATATCATCCCATTCTTTATTAAGTGGAGAGGGCAACATTGGCTTCATCCTTTTCTCTTGCAAGTCTCTCTTCTTCATCAAACTCAGCTTGTAATCTTTTAGCTTCTTGTTCATCAAAACTGATTTGATCTTTCTTCTTCATCTTTACAGGTTCTTCTACCATTATTCCTTTGCCTTTGTCCTGAACTTTTTCCTGTGATGGTTGTGAAGAAATTGTTGTTGTTGTTGTAGATGTACCCAGCTTAGTAATGACAATTCCTTTTCATAGAGTTGAAACTATAGCAGTTGTTGTAGTGTGCCCTGCTCTGGTTCTTGTATCACAACCTTAACAGCCTTAGGTTTTGCACTCTTCAACTCTGCTAGTGCTTGAGCCAAAGTAATTTCAACTTCAGTTATTGTAGTTGTAGTTGTAGCAGCACTAACTGGAATTGTATTGGCAGTACTAACTGTTATAGCAGCAGTAACTTCTTCAACCATATTTCTTCTTGTTTACCTTAAACAGGTTTTTAACAACATATACATTGTCAACAATCACCTCATCACCATCTAAGTCATTAACATCAAACATATTAGCATCATCATCATGATCATTAACCAGATAAGTCTTTAATCCAATCGATCAATATCAATATTCTCATCCTGTTTTGGATGCATCCTCTTCACCTAAACTTTCATCATCAGAGGATTCTACCCTGGCTGTAAGACCAACTTTATATAACCTTTTAAGCCCATAGGTTCTTGACTTATTCCTCCTCTCTAGCTTCTTGACTCTCCTTTTTAAACTTGCAATCTCATTATCTTTAATGTGTCTTTGTAGTCTCCCAAAATCAAGACACTTTTTTTGTAAAATATTACATATTGCCATCAATTCCTTATGTTTCAGACATCCTCAACCACTTCGAAGTGTGTTACCTCTTGCTAGCAGTAGATCCATAAAGTGGAAATTTTAGATACATTCTAAAACCCAGTTTGAGCAATAGTATCCCTCATTGTTTCTTGGCGCCTGGGACCACTACCTGAACTAGTTCCTATGGAACATGGTTCATTAAGTGTTACCTTGGATTGGGTCTTAGCTATGTTACCCCTGTCTTGACTCGCACTAAGCTAGTAGCAGTAGTGATAGCCCTTTCCAAACTGTCATCTATCTCCTCATTGACAGCCTCATCTGCTACATTGTCTGTGGGACCACTAGACTGAGGTATCTGAGTGTCTTTTCTCTTTGACTTCCTAGATTTTTGTTTCTTTTGAGGTTGGGATGTTGATGGTTGAATAATGGTGGGTGTGTGATGGGGATCAGTTGGATTTACTAAACCTTCACCCATTTTAGCTTGATCTTGTACCACCATTGTTTGGAATAATGGTGTTTTCCTTCCAGAAAAACCTTTCCCCACCCTTCTCATATTCTAAATATCTTCTTAGTGTGAGAGGGTGCATTATAAATACCATTATGAGTTTCCATCCCTTCCAGTTGTTTATCCAAAAACACTTGTACAAACCTTGGATACATCAAAAATTTGCCCACATTATCTAAGTTCTTCACCATACTTTCAAAAATGTACTTTGAAAAGTTGAACTTCTGGTTTGTAGCTAAACAGATAATTGCAGATGCCATAGTGCTACTAAACTCATTCCATGCAGTAGTCTTAGAACTTAGGCATTGTAAAATAGTATGAATAAGGAATTTCCATTGTGGGGAAAAGAATGCCTTATAGAAAGTAAAGCTTCTGTGAAAGTTTTTCATACCCCATCAGTGTAAGCTATTCAAAGATAGTAGCATTGGGTAGACAATCAACACCTTCAGCATCTTCAAGTTGAAGATCTCTTCCCATAGTTGATTCAGTTACGATTATCTTCTTTCTATCCACTAGGGCTTGTAACTGTACTTCCCCATTGACAGTTTTGACCTTGGCATTAAACCAGAACTATTCTATGCACGAAATGTATATAGTGGGATTGATCGTTAGTGCATATCTTATAGGTTGTGCATTCATAAAATCCACAATTTGTTCAAACCCTTCACTTTCAGCAGGTTTAGACAAAAACGCGACCATATTGTGAGTATCAACAAACTTTAGGGTCTCATTTGTTGGGTTTTGTGAATGAATAATGAAATCGAGTTAAGGTTTGTGATTAGAGAGTATATGATTGAATGAAATCGATTAAATGAGTGATTGAAACCCTTAATCGAAGTATTTATGAAAATACCCTCAACAACATTAACGTTCACCAGCAGTAGTAAGTTATGCCTGACATCATCAATTAACTCACACCAGCAGTAGTATGTTTAAACCTGCAACATTAACTTTCACCAGCAGTTGTAAGTTTATGCTATCAGCATTAACTTTCAACAACAGTAGTAAGTTTATGCCTAGCAGCATTAACTTTCAATTCTATTTAAAACACTTTATTCAACTCTCTTTCTGTTTTTCAACTCACCACTTCTCTCAATTCTGTTACTCACCAAATCACTCTGTCTGTTTTTATTTCACACAACTCTCTTTCTGTTTTTATTCTCACCAATTCTCTCAATTTTTTTCTCACTAAAACTCTCTGTTTATTTTCCTTTCACCAATAACCAAACAAATCATCATCGATCTAACACTTCTCTTTGCTTTTTATGCAAAATGTTAGTCCAAAAACCAAGAAAACACAATCCATAGCAATTTTCACAATAATCACAGTATTAATTATACCTAACAGTATTAAGTATAACTAACAGTATTAACTCAGCAGTATTAAGTATAACTAGCAGTACTAATTATACTTAACCGCAAAAACTTTTAATGACATGAATAACAATACTAATTTATAAAAAACTCTACAAAAACACAAAGAGATAAAAGATTTTAAGGATTTAGCATTCCAATACTAGCAATCAAATATTAAAACCTACTTACATCAAAATCTTTTGTAAGTAAATTTGCAACATTCTTGTCAGTATGGATTTGACACATTTAAATCAATTTCTTTTCAATGTTATCCCTAATAAAAAATGAGTCTAATCTCTATATGCTTTGTTTTTTTAATGAAAAACAGGATTTTTAATTATGTAAATTGTACTGTTATTATCAATAAAGATCTTGGTATGCATAAAATTGTACCCATAATCAAGTAGGTAATTCTGAATCCAAAGCACTTGTCCACAACAATTTGAAGCAGCCACATATTCAACTTCTGTTGTGGAATTTGCATCCATTGTCTGTTTCTTGCACTACCATGATATTAATCTACATCCAAGGAATTGACAACCTCCTGTTGTAGATTTTCTATCCAAGCTTGCTCTAGCATAATCACTATCAGTGTATGCTACCAAATCAAAAGGAGAATCTTTTGGATACCAAAGGCCTAATTTTGGTTGACCTTTTAAGTACCTAAAAATCCTTTTCACAGTATGAAGATGTGAAACCTTTGGATTGACTTGGTATCTAGCACAGGCACACACTACAAACATGATGTCTGGTCTTAAAGATGTGAGATACATTAATGAATCAATCATTGACCTATACATATGAACATCCACTTCTTCTCTATCTTCATCCTTGAGCAAAGGCTTTTGAGTTTCTATTGGTGTGCTTGCAGTCTTGACTTCTGTAAACCTAAATTTTTTTAGAATTTCACCAACATATTTATCTTGACTAATAAATATTCCATCCTTCTTCTATTGCACTTGTAATCCTAAAAAGAATGTAAGTTCTCCCATATAACTCATCTGAAATTTCTCATGCATCAACTTCTCAAATGCATTGCAACATGCTCCTTCTTTGTTGAACCAAAGATGATATCATCCACATACACTTGAACTAGCAAAATATCACCTTTGTGCCTTCTGATGAATAAGGTCTTGTCAATTTTCCCTCTTTGAAACCCATTGTCCAACAAATATGTTGACAAGGTTTCATACAAGCTCTAGGAGCTTGATGTAGTCCATACAGTGCTTTTTCAACCTTGTATACTCTATCAGGAAAGTCTGGATCTTCAAATCCTGGTGGTTGACATACATACAACTCTTCTTTCAATCTTTCCATAGAGAAAAATACTTTTTACATCCATTTGATACACCACAAAATTTTTAAATGAAGCATAAGCAAAAATAGCCTAAGTTGCTTCAGTTCTTGGCAACAGGGGAAAATACTTCATCATAGACAATATCTCTTCTTCTTGTGTGTTACCCTTGATAACCAATCTTGCTTTAATTTCTTATCACAATTACCCCTTTTAATCATTTTTATTCCTGAAAACCCATTTAGTGCTTTTCAACACCACAATAATATATATAAGTTCTAATATGAACATGGCATGCATTATATATGGAAATACAAGTATGGAAATGAGATGGGCATGCTTACAAAGTGATGGGAGTGAATAGTGAACAATATTAAGCTTCTTTTTCAACTTCATTGAAAGTGTAAGTGGTGCAAGGGGATACTTCTTCTCTACCAACATGTAAATCTGCATATGTTGCATCCTCAAGGAATGTACTCTACAGGAGTCATACAGCTTCCAATCCAACACTTTGTATGCTTGTTGATTCCTCCATACTGCATCTTCTACATGTGGTTCAAACATTGTTTTCAAATCACCCCATAACAACAAATCTAAGTCTTCCACTGGCTTTGTTGACTCAAATTTAGCTTTTACCAACTTGTACAAATCTTCCAAATCTTCCCTGTCAAAATTTTTAAGCATTTGACTAAAGAACATGTACATTTGAGACTTTCCATCAGCTCTCATTATTTGATAATAGCTTTTTCTTCCTTCTTTATAAATCTTCCAGCCAACAATACTTGGAGACTTAACAGCCAAAGGTATAGCATCAATTGCTACTTCTTCTTCATCTGGAATAATTTTCATTAACTGTTTAAGCTCTGTTGTTTCTTTGTCATCTTCCACTTTTTGCTTCTTTGTATTCTCTTGTATCAGCTCTGTTCCTGCTCTCTTTTCTTTGCCTTCCACCAGCTCTGTTCTAAAGTCTTCAAATGTATTTACCCTTTTGAAAGCTCTGTCAAACATCTCTTGGATAGAATCAAAATCTTTCAACTTCAAATCATTGAGCTTGTATCCTTCCATGTTCTTTAGGTAAGTACACATTATCTTTTTCTGTTGAGCTTTTGTTGGTGGTTTGTTTCTTTTCTCTTCTGCTCTTTTAGCTGCAAAATGCTTTCTTCTTTTCTCTAAGAGTTGTTGAAATAATGTAGCCTTTTCTGCAATAGACAACTCTTCTTGTTCTTGTGCTTGCAATCTTTCAGCCAATTGATAATCAACATCAATCTTTGCTTGAATATCATCCCATTCTTCAATCAAAGCAATATTGGCTTCTTTTTCTTTTTCAGCTTTCTCTCTTGCAAGTCTTTCTTCTTCATCAAATTCAGCTTGTAACTTTAAAGCAACTTCTTCATCAAAACTGATTTGATCTTTCTTCTTCATAGGCTTCACAGGTTCTTCTATCATTATTCCTTTACCCTTGTCCTGTGATTGTTGTGAAGAAATTGTTGTTATTGTTGTTGTTGTAGATTCACCCAGCTCTTGTATAACAACCCCTTTGTTCTTGGGTTTTGTACTTTTCATTTCTGTAAGTGCTTGAGCCAAAGTAATATCACCATCATCATCAGTAGTTGTTGTAGTAGCACTAACAGTTGTTGCAGCACCAGCAGTACTAACTACATTAGCAGCAGCACTAACTTGAACTACTTCTTCAACAACATTAACTTCATCATTTTCCTTATTAGCAGCAACTTCTTGTTCTGCAACAAACACCTCCTCCCCATCTAAAACATTCACATCAAACATCTCTTCATCCACGTTTTGAACACTAACCATGGTAATTTCTTCATCTGCATCAATAGCATCAATCCTCCCCTGTTTGGATGCATCTTCACCCAAACTTTCTTCATTATCAAAGGATTTTATCCTAGCTGTCAAACCAACTTTGTATAATCTCTTCTTTCTTTTCAAGCTTTTTGACCCTCCTTTTCAAACTAACAATCTCATTATGTTGAGAGGTCTTTGTCTTCTCCAAATCAAGAACTCTGGTTTGTAAAGTGGCACATAATGCCATCAATTCATCAGATGTGGCTTTTGCAAAAAGGCAAGTTAAACCTCCTTTAGGAACTATGTTCTTTAAATCAACACTATACATATTGTTCTTTCTAGGAACTCTAAGTAAAACTTGACTTTCATCAATTAACTTAAAATTTGGAGATAAAACAATACATTCAGTGTCATTAAAAAGAACACTATTATTTTTATCACACATTTGTGAGACACTAAAGAGATTAAACTTTAACTCTCTCACAAAATACACATTTTCAAAATATAGATTACCAGTTTTAATGGTACATTTTTCTGTGATTTTCCCTCCTTTGGGGTTCCCTCCAAAAGCAACATATCCTCCATCTATCTCTTCATAGTCTGTAAGATAGGACATGTTCCTTGTCATGTGCCTTGAGCATCCACTATCAATCACTCCTTGATCCTATAAATCCATTTGTGGATTTCCCTGCACATTAGATAAGAAAATCAGTTTCTTTTGGGGACCCAAGCTATCACTGACTTGGATCTGCCTTGTGCGTCAATATAATCAAACTTTTTAGGGTGATTGATGCATTGTTGTGTTTAGAAACATGGTCTAAAACTTTATACTTTGGTTTCCAAACCAAACAAGTTGAGGCCTTAACAGCATTAACATTATTTCCTTTAACAGCATTAACTACTGCTTTTGTCCTAGCAGTATTAAATTTTTTACCCCTAACAGTATTAACCCTTTGATTAATATTACTGATTTTAAATGTTGTGTTCTTATGAATGGGCCTTCCCAATGTCTTAACAAGTAATGTTACTGTTTTTGAAAGATATGACATTGGTCTAGCAGACATTCATTGTTGGTTTTTGAGTGAAGCAGGCATTAACTTGTCTAAGGCAGTATTTAACCTATACTACTGTTTTTGAAATATTTTTGTCTTAGCAGTATTAATTGATAGCTAAGCCCAGACTTTATTAGAACTGCTCTTGGGAACCATGTTCTTTTTTGCACAGGGGTGTAGTCTTTTTTAGAAGTTTTGTTGATTACCCTGTTGAGTATTGTTCCAAAAGGGTTTTACATCCTTTTGATTTTGAAACAGTTTTGATGGTAATTGCAATCAACCTGCTAAATGATTAAAGCATTCACTCACACATAACATGCCTTATGATCATCTCAAAATTGACTTCCTTGTTTTTGAGGACATATATGGCTCAATTTCTTTGATTGCCTCCTTGGACTATTGAGTCATTTTGCCTTTGATGCTTCAACTTGTTTAACAGTTTTCCTAGAAGGTCTTCTCTTGTTGTTTTTTATAGATTTGACAACTCTTTTTAATAATGCTAGGCCTAACTGTTTTTTTTCAATTTTAGGCTGAGTACACATCTTGTTCCCTCATCATCTAACACCTATTCTTTAATAATTAGGGCATCATCATGCTTCCTAACTGCCTTAGGCTCTTCTTCACTAGACATTTGCTTTACAGTTCTTCACTATAGGGCTTTTTAGGTGGTTGTAGTGGGCGGTGAGAGGCAAACTCATCTTAAATACGTAAAAGACAAGCCAGGTGTTGGAGGCATGAAATTTCCTGTGTAGGGTGGTGGAACTGCATTATAATTTTCATAGCCTAAACCTTTCTTGCCATTCTCAACTATCTGACACTCTATGAGCTTGTTTAAACTTTTAGATGCATGTTTAAATTTTTCTACATTAAGTTGAATGCCATCTTTTTCTTTTTGAACTATTTCAAGCTTCTTCTCTATCGCTCTTAATAGTTATTTCTCTTATATGAAATTTTAACTTTTAAGCCTTTTAATATCTTCTAATTTAAATTACTCTTTTGTTTTATTAAAATTCAATTTTTCTTCTACGACTCTAAACATGTTTTATAACTCTAGAACCATAGCTCAGTTTCTTTTTAAATCTTTTAATAGTTGCCACATTTTAAGATTCAAGAAGTTTAACAATTTTCAAACAAGATTTTGAACAAGTAGAATAATTGGATACCTTTAAGTCAGAACTTAAAGATGAGAAAGCCATGAGTGCATAATTAGGCCTTCCTCTGCCTAATCACTCCAGTCATATCCACCAAGACCATCACATGACACCAAAGCTGTGGAAGTAGATGTTACCACAGGAACATTCCTTAATGAGCTTTCCTTGTTCTTGTTGTCTTGATTTCTTGGAGCTCTGCACTCCCTAGCAAAATGTCCACTCTTGTAGCTGTTGTAGCACTCTACATTAGACTTATCAAAACCAATAGTCTCATTGCCATTACCAGTAAGCTTTCTTCCTGTATTCTTCAAAAACCTTATTGCCCTCATAGTCAACATGGCTATTTGTCATCTCAAATCCATCTCTTCCATCTCATCTGGATGGATTTTGTTTGGCAACAAGTCTCATGTAACAGTTGAGAAAACTAGTTGGTTTGACCAGCTAAAGAATGCACCAAATAACTGCATCACTCAAATTCAATCATTAATTTAGTAGAGTATAGCATCATTAACCTTGAGTTGTTAGCTAAGTGGAAATCATGGATTAGTATTAACTGCTTCATTTTTGTGACTAGTGTTGCTAGTGTGGTTATTTGAAGATGACACAAAAGCCATGATCTGTGTGCTTGAACTTGAGCTAGAAATCCCTTTAACTTCTGGTTCATACACCTTGAGGTTGTTGTAGAGTTCATCCATGCTCATTGTATGCAAATCAGCTTTATTTCTCCACACAACAGCATATGTGTTCCACTCAGGTGAGAAGCTTCTTAATAACTTTTGATTAACATCTTCTTGTAAAAGCTTTTCATCTAAAAGCTCCAACCAAACTCATTTAGTCATTTAGACTTTAATATATGATAATTAACAATGTATTTGATCACTAACCATCTTGATGCAAACAAGCTAAGTTCTTTGCATCCAAAGTAAAGCATATCCTATAACGGGAAAGGATGCGTTTACATAAAGTGATCTTTGACTTAGTTTGACCAATAAGGGAGTAAAACCCGTAACGTGATTAGGAACAACGTAAATCCGGATTAAGGTCAAATAATTACTTTTGCTTGTTGGTATGTTAAAAATATGATCATACTAGGTTTAGAATAAAGTCTCAGCCTTGGCTAGAGGCGTTTAATAAATTATTTGAGTTGGCATTTTTTTAGAAAAACGGGAGGATTCGTTTTTGCTCCTCTTTAAGTCTAAACCTCACTTGAAGTGTTCCCAAATGTTCAAATATCATGTACATACCTTTATTGAAGTTTCCACATATGTCGGGTAAGAGGAAAGCCGACAATAGCTAAATCCGTAAAATGGATTTCGCATGTGGTGCTCTGGCTACGCGCTGACTCATGCTCAACATGCCAGATGGTGAAATCCGGTTTTGAGTATATAAGCTACTATTTGTGATTTTACGTTTTACAAATGTTTATTTGTTGGGAATTATATTTGAGTTGATAAGACAAAACATATGAAAGATGAAGGACTTAAAAGACAAAGGAGGAATTCTTCAAATGATGGAAGATTACAGAAGATTTCCAAGAAGATAATTATAAAAGTTAGGAAGATTTAGTTGTTTCCTAATACTTATCCTTTGTAAACCTAATATCTCTAGTATATAAAGAGATATAGGTCGTATAGTTTTCTGTGTGTCAAGATGTAAACACCAGGAAAGTGTGTGTGTGTGTTCTAGGCGTCAAGTTCTCTAAGGAGAAGCCTAGGTTTAGTGTTTTAGTCTTAAGAATCTTATGATTCCTTGTTATAGTTTAGATAACACGTTCTACCATTGATCAAGGTAGAATTGGGGCTTGTAGTAGTCATGTATCATAGAGAAGATAATGATGAAAACCTTGTTAGAGTAACATTGATGTTCTTATTCTGCTGCATGTTATGCTCAATGTTATTATCCTAGATATAGATCTAAACAATCTGAGGTTACAACGATTCTTTAATCTTTACATTATTTGTAATTGTTAAAACATAAAAGAGATCCTAGTCAAAATCACACCAACACATGGCATTGATCTTTGGCTCTAAATCCAAATTTTCTATGATCATGCCTCTTTTCATCTTAAATACGAAATTGACCACGCCGCCAGTGGTAAGCTTTGTGATAAAAATGCCAAAGAATCTTGGAAATTTATAGAAAATCTCGACCTCTATGACAACAAAGGTTGGAATGACCCAAGAGACTTCTCTAAACAAGTCAAGGAAATTTCTTTACCTCAAGATACACCAAAAACACTCGATCGGCGACTCCTCGAGCTTGAAGACCAAATTAGCTACATGCTAAAAGGGTCGAGAACAACACCTAATTCAAGCTCGACACAAGTTCCTCAAGCACATGTCAATATGGTTTCTTTAACCCAACACATACAAAACTTAAACGAACCACAAAATTCTTTCAAATTTCAAAAACGTGCTCACCCGGACCCCCAACAACAAATGCTTGAGCCTAGTTTCGAAGCACGAGTGCAAGGTTATATGGAAGTACATACTAAAAGAATGGAAAGGTTCGAAGAGGCATCAACAAAAGAATGACAGAGATGTTTAGTCTTTTAAAAGAGCTTACAAAAAGTAA
>BQNB010158119.1:0-13322 GCA_026074375.1 Tanacetum coccineum
GAAACAAGTGTTCAAGCTAGAAGAATGAAGATGATGTTGGTGTTCAGTTGGGTTTTTTTTCCTAGTTTTTAAGTCATAAGCTTTTAGCAATTGTACTTTGTTCTGGGTGGTGATAGGCTTTAGTAATGAATGAAGATGTGTAGGGTGGTTAACAGACTTAGCCCGGTGTTGTGGTGGGATCTTCCTTAACATTCATAAGATTCTATGTTGTGATTTTTCATTTCTTCCATTCTTTTATCAAACTTCTGAATGGTGGTAGCCATGGCACATTTCCATAATAATTCCTTGTACAATTTTCCTCCCCAAGACAATTTTATATTATCATAGATGTGTTTAAGACAACACCTATGTTCTGCACTAGGAAATGTCTCTGCAATGGCTAGTATCACACCTTCCGCTTTGATACTCCTACTTCAAATTTTTTCTGCAATTGATCTTTAAGGGCAGACAAAGGAATCTTGGGATTTGGTTTAATGCTTTCCTCCACTTCCCTTGAAAGGAAAGTAGCTGTGCATTTTGTTATTATTCTAGTTTGTAGACACTTTTGGATATCTTATAATGTTTTGACTTCCAAGTATCCTCATTAAGCAACTTGGATACTTGCATAGCCCAAGGACAACCATAAGATTCTTTTGGTTTTGTCACTTTCTCTTTCTTTGAAATGGACTAGGGCTGAACTTTACTTGTTGGGCCTTTTGGATTACATGTGACAGGTATAATAGTGCCCATATTATTATTTGCAATGTCTGGAACTTGACCTCTACAAACAACTCTCACCTTTAGCTTGTCATTTTTCTTTAACCATAACTGCCTTCTTTGTTCCGCCAATACTCTAGTCACTTTTTCCTTAACCAGTTTGCTAGTGGCAAATTATTCTCCAACAAAGAAATTTTCTTTACAAGTTGTTTCACCTTTACTAATTTTTGCCTGATTCATCCTACCAACTTTCCTTAATGCTTTTCTCCTAACATCTTCATCTGAATCACTTCCACTATCAAAGTCCTCATGATCAACCTCCTCTAAATCAAACACTTCATTTTCCTCTACCACTTTCTCTTTACATCCAACCCATTCTACGTCAGGATCTGTGTGACTTTTAAACTCAGCCATATCAACATTTACATCATCTATCAAGTTCTCTTCATCCACAAAATAATCATTGTCTTCACTATCTGAACCACTACTACTATCTGAACCATTCTCACTACCTGAACCATTCTTACTTGATTGACCTACTTTTTTCCTGCTCGATTCACCTACTTCTTTCCTACTAGGCTGCTGACCTTTCTTAGATTTTATTGACAACTTTTTAAGGCCTCCTGCAACCACTCATCCTCACTTACATCAACCTCTGCCTCACTACCATAACCAATATCAGGTTCATTAGGTTTACTAGCTGTACCCAAAGGCTCTTGTATCAAAACATGTTTCTTATTAACAGAATGGTGAGTATAGAGTTCAATAACCTTAAACTTATCAACATACATTAGCATTTCACAAGCATCTTTATCAATAGCTAATTCTGTAAGACCATTATCTACATCTGTGTTAGGTTTCTTATAATAATAGGCCATACAAAGATTTTGATAACCTAATTCTTTCATCATACTGGAGTAAAGAAATATGGCTCGAAGAAAAAAGCAAAAGACGATGTAGTGGAATCAATGTGTCCTGGACACTTCCAAAAGCCTGAAACACCATGGTCAGGCGGTTCTATATTGCAATTGATGGACGATATGGTAAAGGTGGGACAAACGGTGGGATATAACATGGAGAAATGCATAAAAAATATAGAAGAGATCATAGAATCACAAGGAGTGAACGAAGATTATCGATGAACTTTTTATCGTTAAACATTCAAGGCCTTGCCCAAAAGGCTAAAAAAGATTGGGTTAAGGAGTTATGTTTGAAAAATAAGGTGAATTTTTTGTCTTTTAGGGTTTCACATGGTAGGGTGGTTTCAGATGGTGGGGTGGTTGGGGTATTAATTTAGGGATGAAATGTGTTAAGAAAGCGTTTTATAAGACTTAAGAAATGTGTAGTAAAGAGATAATGGCACCAAACTTGGTGAGACAAAAATACCCCTCACTTAAATGCCACGTAGGACAACTTAACGGGATAAACTAACAATTGTTAGTGGGAGGGACCAAACCCGATACGGGTCAGAACCATAGGGAGAGGATCCGTTAAAATAGTTTTGGAGGGACGAAATCCGTTAAACCCGACAAACCACAGGGACGATTTTTTCAATTAACTCTAATTAATAAGTTAACCATTTGGGCTACATTTGTTTTTGTCCAAATTTAATGGGCTTAGCTTTATTAAATTTTAGAACAAAAGAATAATCAAGCATGTTATATCAACATAAAAATAACACAAAAAGTAGTCTTTTAATTCATCCTTAAATGGAAACACATCATTTTAATGATAAAGTTTGTATAAAAACCAAAAAGTCATCCAACTACTGCACTTATAGCATATCCTTCTTTTAGTACTAAATGAATGATATCACCTCAGTATTCGCTTCGTACCAATCTAACTTCCTAGATTGCAAATTTTTTTTTGTTTTTGAACGGCTAGATTGCAAAATTACCCACAGAAAGATATATGACTTAAGTCTATATATACCCACAGACTTTATCGTATGGTGTCAATATCAGTGATATATATATTCTTGTTAAAAATTAAATTATAATAAACAATAAGGTTAGTGGCTAGTTAGATTAAATTATAAGAATAAACGTGAAATGAATGAGGCAAGTAAGTAAACAAAGGTAGTAGTCGCTAGTTAGATTACAGTTTCTTTTTTATCACTAAATTAATGATACCAGCTTATTATTAATTAGCTTTTCGTACCAACAGAATAACCTATCCTTAAACTGCACATAACCATATACCTAATTACCGCCCCAAAAAGTATAAATCGCTTATTTACTTTACCAGAATAATAATAACATTGTATTTAAACAACGAGCATTTTCATGTTTTATTAAAACGGCAATAAGGGGGTGTTTTGCTTAACTTTTATTGCGGGCTTGTCAGCTTATGTTTTTCATCAATAACGCAAATCTCCCGTCTTTTTTTTTTGGTAACCTGGTTTCCCGACCTTTTGGCCACTAATCCTACGAGGTTGTGAACCCACCGACTAACTCAAACACAGAGGAATTGAACTTGAGAACTCACACGTTTTAAAACAACATATGAAACATAAGGCAAATGAAACAAAAGGCTAAAGAAACCGGCTTATTAAGTGAACTAAAGCAAGTAAGGAACTGATCAAAGAGTGGCCGATTTTTTCGATAAGCCGAACCAAATAAAACCAAACCAGCCATTAACCGAAAATTTCAAAATGCCCAAAAACAAACAAAACCCACAAAACAAAAAAAACATCCACTGCCCAGTTATCAAATACAGCTTCTTTTTCTCCCCAATAACACTACCGATGACCACTCACCCGACCCGACACCACTAAAAAAGACAAATAACCACTAATACGGGATAGTGACCCACCCATTTGAGTTAATAAACGTTTGTTTCTTTTCGGGTACATGATTAAGGTTTTCAGTGTGGTGTTCAGATGATGATACTGGGTGATTTTTAAAACATCGATTTCGGGATGATGACGAGTGTTTGATAGGACTGTGCTCGACGAGGTCATTTAATCTGGGTGAGTTGACTTCGTTGTGATATACCCATCTGCTTGACAGTGGAAGTGCTTGTTGTATGTGTTATTGGCCATGATTTTGGTTGATGAAAAAAAAAGGACCCAAAAATGAATAAGGGGCTTAATAATTTTGTTTATGGTTTGAGTATGTGATATAAGATCTCTTGCCATAAATGGTGAAATAAATCAGCTTTAAGTATGTATGATTGATGAATGATGATTAGTATGTATAGTGTGAATATGAGGATAATTTTTACTTTACCAACATGTACCTCTTTCAATATGTATAGGTTTTTTTTGTCGGAGGACAATAATTTTGGGACGGAGGGAGTAATTTTTATGTGGAAAAAAGGAGACTTTTTCAAACCTTTTAGGCTTTTTACTTTTTTTTTCTAGGTTTTCTATAAGCAGCCTCTTTACCCGAAAGTACGAGTAGAATCTGTCTACGTTTTACCTTTCCCATACCCTGCTCCTGCGGAATTAGGTATGGGGAGGTAGAATCATCTATCTCGCGTGTACTAGATGTTTACCGGTTTCATCATACGTTGGACTCGTTAGGTTGAGTCATCTACTTGTGGCATGTATTATACCTTTACCGCTTGGGATACTATAACAAGATCAATAAGATAAACCATGAGCCTTCACATACAACACGTTTTAAGCAGAACTCAACCTTTTAGAATTTGGCTCGTGACATTTTGTTCATATACATGTTAGAGAACTGCAAAGTTTAAATGAAGAGAAATTATGAGTAAAAACGGAAATTATTAGTAAAAATACTATGTTAAGAGAAACTACATCCAAAGCTCGTCCGATAAACGGGCTAACCGTAAAGAATTTCTCGAATTTTTTACATCATGTACAACATATCAATAGCGTTTAGAAAACATGACATTATAAAAAAAAGAAGCTAGCATCCGTTATGAATTGCATGTATTTTTTCTACAAATACAAATAGTGATGGACGAACCCACTTGGAACCGGATGTGACACGAGCCACACCCGATTTTAAGTTATGAAGTATAATTTGATTTTTAAGAGTGTCGATTTTTAATGCATGCAACCCTCGGCAATAATTTTCGCTACTTTATTTCTTCACGGTGCAACTTAAGTTTAGCCTAAAAATTCTTTATAATGCAAATTTTGGTACTTCATATAAAAAAAATTGTGCGACCTTTTTGAAAAAAGTTGTGCAACACGTAACTGAAAATCTCACCCATTGTGATCTTATTAAAGCAACCAGCGCAACGCAACCAGTTATGACCGACCCCCTAATCATGAAGTATGGTTTGGCCATGGACATCAACTTATCTTCTGTCCCTAGGGTGTCATATGCGGGTCGGTTGGTCCGAGTTCGGAATCAGATCGGGTACAGGGGCTAAAATAACATACCTTCTCTCTAAGGGTGTTAATCGGGTCGGGTTGGTCGAGTTCGGGTCAGAGTTGGGTCGATGCTAAAATAACATACCCAAACCTAACCCTATTTGAACTCGGGTCAATTCGGGTCGAGCAAGGTCAAACCCGAGGCGGGCAGGGTCAAACCATCGTCAGTCGAGGTCAAACCCGATTCAGGCAGGTCAAACCCGGGCCAGGATCAAACCCGGTTCAAGAAAGTCAAACCCGGGTTAGGCAGATCAAATCAGGCACGGTAAAACCCGGGTCAGGCAGGGTCAAACCCGGGTCAGTCAGGTCAAACCCGATTCAGGGAAAGTCAAACCCGGTTGAGGCAGGGACAAACCCGGGTCAAACCCAGGTCAGGCAGGGTGAATCTAAAAGTGCTTCAACTATGCTTTAACGAACAAACTTGGTGATTTTTATAGGATTACTACCTACTTGGTGATTTTTATAGGAGTACTACTTACTAATGGTAAAGCCATAAATGTAATAGTACTTTTTTGGTACTTATGCAAACATAAGTGTATATTTTTTAATTGATAAATTAACGAGAAACAAAATACATCGGCGAGAAACAAAATTCTCGCGCGTTGCGCCGATGTATTTTCTATCACTTTACTCTACTTTCTTTGCACAAAAAAGTATTTATTTGTGTTCTTGAGTTATTTCATTAAAGAAAAGGAAAGGAAACACTTTCCTCCCAAAATTGGGAGGAAACACTTTCCTTCCATAATCATCAAAATAACACTACATTTCCTTTCATTTCCTTTCTTAAGTAATACTCGAGAACACAACATGGGCTGTTTCATTTTCACTTTCTTTCATTTTCATTTTTAACTAGAACTCGAGAACACAACAGCCGTTTCATTTTCACTTTCTTTCATTTTCATTCTTATCCCAAACTAATCACTATATTACAAAAAACAGTTCACCCGCAACTTATCTTTCAACATCCAAATGGCAAGATTGTATGTCCTAGCTTGTCTTCAAGGACTCGGTCATACTGAACAATGTACTACAGGCTAAATGTGAGATCTGAACATGCAATCCAGCTAACCAAAGGTGGAAGATGAGAAGGCCAAATGTGAGTTGAACATGTTGGTATCACCCATGACCCAATCTGTCTAGTTTGACTAATCTCAATACTAGAAATACAGTTGACTGATAAACCTGAACTCGGCTCTTTAAATGTGATGAGCTTATTTTTGTAATCAGACTTGATCGAGTTCAAGTTCAAATTACTGCATAAAGTTTTGACTTCTTTTCATCACCCCCAAGCTAATTAAGACTCCCAACTTGCCAACTGTGATTATGGGCAATGGCAAGGACAAACTATTTGCAGAGCTGAGCAATTAAGCCAACTACAATTATACATGCCAGTGGAGCGTCTAAATCCTCAGCTTTTGTTCTAGCCAGATCTGGGTAGTCTTGACAGGATGATCAAGTGCTACACCTGCAATGAAAGCCATTATTTACATTCTCAACTGTTGATTCTAACAATGGTGTCACAGATGATGAGGGAGACACACTCGTATAGTATGGCACAAACAACGTCACAACAAATGTGGTGGTGTAACATCATTAATATTGGTTAGCAAAACTTGAATTTTCGTTGTAGGCGTTAAATCTTATTGTCCAGGCAACTTTATGAGCGGGTAAACAGATAAAGTTACTTTCTGAGCCTCTATGTGTGTGTGTGTACTATAATAGAGATCTACCAAAAAAAGGGGTCTGAGCGAAAACAATCATCGGATATAAAAGGGAACACTTTTTCTTTATATATAACAAGCATAAGGGTACAAGAAAGAACTACAAGTACTGGTAGTCTGGCACATCCACTGAATTCCGGAAATGCCCGGAAGGAAGTAAGTACAATGGGCAAAACCAAGAAACGGGAAAAGGGAAACCAGTTACAGACCTAACACCTTAAAAAGTTATTGTCCCAAACCTATATTCAAACAGGCAACATATAATAAACACAAGACAGATCTAATCATTATCATCGCCTCTATTGTTACCACGTGAGCCCATCACGCTCGAACTTGAACCAGCAGCATGCTGCAAATCTGAGAGAGACAATAATAGGCCATACAAAGATTTTGATAACCTAATTCTTTCATCATACTGGTTACTTCCACTATAGAGAATATGTCAGAATCAATATCATCAACCCAATTTACCATACCACCCTTGTAACGAATCATAGGAGGACTTGTAAATTTACCACCAAGGTTAATCTTTAGACAAAAAACACTAGGAAAGTCACCTTCAAGTCTAATCATGTGTTTCAAGTCTAATTGTGTGTTTCTATTTATAAGTTTTATGTTTTCACTCTTTAGGTTGAAGTGAAATTTATTACATTTATTCGAACACCACCATTAGCCCATTACCTCTAGAAAGCACATTGTTGGATATTTTACTACACTAGATGTTACTATTAGTTTGATGCTAGAGGGTGTTTGGCTTTGCTCATTTTTATCAGAAGTTATTATATACTGATTTGTTTGTGGCTCCTATACTAACGTAAGTTTGCGGCTTTTTACGGCCATAAACTCAAAAGCTAAGATAAGAGGGTGTTTGGATTAGTTTATTTTACGGGAAAAACTCATCATTGAGTTCATTTCTTGTTAGATTGAGCTTATTGGTTTTTTGAAATCTAAATAGACCGCTTTTTGTTAGGCTGATGTAGGACAACTGTTTCGGTTATAACATGTACATTGTTTGCTATGATTTCATTCTGTTATCATTTGAGTGTCATCTATAAACCAAATAGGCTCATACTTGTGTCAGAAGATGACCAAATCCACAAAGGTTTAGGTTAACTGATAATTATTATTGTACTGAAATGCAGAACACAGGGGTTTCTTGCACGGGATTCCAATCTTGGATCACCTTCTCATCATCTCCACATAACCATTGGGGTTGAGACGCAAGATTCAAGAGGAAGATCGATGTGGAAATATCCGATAAACTGATACTATATGCTGAGATATGTTGGAGATTAATCTTCTCAATTTATTTCCTTAATTTAGCGTGTTGGTTTACATAAAGTATGATATTCTTTAAAAAAAGTCGAACTAAGATTGCAACATAAACAAAACATTTATAGAAAACAGCACATAAACAACACATTTATAAGGATACATCCCGTAAAATTGCTATGCATACTAGTAATTAGCTTAATTTCAGAAACACATCAACAGATCAAGTGGTATGCGAAGGTGAAGGCTCCCGGTTGAAATCCATTACAGCAAAATAACAAATTTACAGCTATTATTACTTTTATTTAAGTAGTATCATCATTCAGAGTCGTTTAACTTTAGGCACAAATTTTGAAACACGACACTTACAGCTTGGAGAATGAAGGTTTTCTCTTTTGCTTCTTTGCTGTTATTACCTCTTTAAGTCATCCAATAAAAGCATAGAGGAGTTCCAAGTAGCAACATAATCCAATCCTTGCTGCACTAACATGTCTCTGCTTTTTAATAGCACATTTTTTGTCCCAATCACAGCAAGTGGAGATTTTGACGAAATCCCTGCCTATTATAACAGTAATTAGAATCAAAATGGGTCACTTCATACAACGGGTCAAACGAGTTGGCTGGCTGGGTTGAGTCGAGTGGCTATTAATGTGGTGCACTCATGCAGCTAAGTTAGGCATAGTGAGCAACCCTGTTTTGAGTGGCCCTTTTCCGAAACCCGCTTTGTTTTACTTGTCACCCAACCGCATGGTGAGCAACCCGGTTTTGAGTTGGATTAAGTCTTTAACTTTGAAAATTTAAAATTGGTCTCCAGTTTTTTTTATTAGTGAGGTAGTATGATTATATAGATTCTAAGTAGAGTAAGTTTACACATGTTTTCACATATTGAAGACCAGTCTTTAACACGAGATGTAATGTGGTGGTACATAACATATTTGGTGTGCATGCGCCTTATACAAAACCAGAATGCACATACAGTAAGAAAGCCTTTAAAAGTGCAGCAGTAATTCAACTACTTAGATTGTGTAAGAAAGTATATCTCATATATAGGCAAATTAGAGAGAGACAGATTAAGCCGATATGTGCTGATTACAAAGGCTATCATAATAATATAGCAGATTTACAAATAGGTTCTCCTTGTGTTAATGGGATCACCCCATAAACAACTAGAGGCATATAAGCTGATGTCAGTGTTTGAATGTGGCAGCTCCAGGCTACTGCTCAGAAAGTTCAGGTTTCTGCTTTCAGTTCTATTGCTGTTATGTTTCGTTTAATTGAAAGTGGCACCTCTGAGGTCGTATATTTCACTCGGTTTAGCAGTTTAGCTGCTGCTGTGTTTCTTTTGTTCTTTATATCTTTTGTTTATTTAGCCCTTTCGTGTATGGGTCTGTAGTACTATTTTTGTTTCCTTTGGCGGTCTTGATATATAAGTAGTACATACAAATTTTGTAGCCGTAATAAAATCATAAAAGGTACTAACAACACTAGAACATAACACATACATGTACTATATTAGTCAAACACAAAGATCAAAGAATTGATTCATACGATTCAAACACAAAGTTAGCTTACTAATCCACAATTCCAAACAAAATAGACTATCATTTAGAAACTACTAATGATAAAACCATAAATTGCAAAATATTAAATCTGGCATGCCAAAACAAAAGTTTCACATTCTAGTTTAACAAGAAGTCAAGAACAAAGCTAATGTGCCAAAATAAATACGCCACTATGGCAATAAATATAATAAGAAGTCACAAAGACGATGTAATAATAGAACCAACCAGGAAACAATATGATATTTATAACCCACCTATTCATTGCCTTCTTGAAGTTGAGGAGATATAAGGCTCGACATACTGTAGCAGGGATGAATGTATAGGGCTTATGATCAATCTTGAGTAAGCAATAATTACCACCCATATTTTTCAAATACACTTTTACATTGTATTTCTCTAGTAGCTTCCCACGATATAATTCATAAATGCATACATGTTCTTGTATCGCGTCATCATCAGGTTGGTGAATTTCTTTGAATACCTCTTTCGATAAATCAAAAGAAATAATCAATCCTTTGGTCACTTGAATCTGTGCCTTCGAAATAATGCAACAAGAACAAAAGTTTGGAACCTATATTCGGATGAAAGCATATAACTTCTTCCGCATCAAGAAGATTGAGAAACAGACATGAAATCACCTTCGATCAACAGCTATGAAATCAACAGCCATGAAATCACCTTCGATCGTTAAAATACTACCATCCTCGTGATCTATCTTGCTAAGGCCCTAATCATGTTTGAGGATCCTTGTGATTTTCCTTAATTGAAGTTCCTTACAAGTGGACGATCCTGGATCTATAGGTTTTAGTAATCGATTTCTTTTCGAGCCATAATTTTTTCATTTTAAAGAATAATTTTTTTTCCAAAACCTAATTTTCATTCAAGCCCTAATTTTTTTTGTCTTTATTTTAATTTTCACTATGGGGGACTGTGATTGGACGGAGGTTTCTCGAAAGAAAAAAGGGTTTATTATAGGAAGTCAACGTTCCAAAGAGGATGAAGTGCAGAAACTTTCTACGTCTGAGTTTGTTACTAATTTCCCAGATCTATTTAACGCTAAAGGTTTGGTTTCGTACGTTTTATTAAGATCTTTGATGTGGAGCGTTTGGTTAGGAAATTATGCACGGTGTGGGTTGGACGTCAGAAACTTAATGCTAGTGTTGCTAGGTTTCTAATAGAGTCTTTGATGAAAAAGAGTAGTCAATTCAGTACCTATGATGATAATAGGCACAGCATTGGAGTTGATGTTAAAAATAGAGGGGTAAAGGGGTATTCCAATTCTTCTGCTCATATTGTTAAGGGTTCTCAGTCTTCGCATTATTCATGTTTGAACCAACATGATTATTCTAATTTCCTGATGGGTAAAGTGAAGGATTTTGCATCGTTGTCAAACTTGAAGGTGGTATTAGGTAATGAATGTCTCGCTAATATAGAATTGAAATATATGGGGGGCTATTGGATAATGATTAAATTCCAATCAGAAGAAACTAAACAGTCAGTCTAATGTGGGCATTAGTTCATGGTTCTCTCAGCATCAATTGACTTTATCATTGATGGGAGGGTCACTTGGGTAGAGATTGAGGGTATCCCCTTGAAGATGTGGTCTGAAAATACCTTTAACCGTATAGCATCCATATGGGGTACGCTCCTACATGTTGAAGATCACGACGATAAGTGTTATCATAGAAAAAGAATTTGTATCAACACGAATGTAAAGTCAAACATTTTCGAGTCGTTTAAAGCTATATATCAAGGTAAGGTGTTTTGAGTGCGGGCTAAAGAAATTCCTGAATGGGTGCCGGACTTTATGGAGGACGACAATGAGGAATCTGATATGGATGATGCGATAAATTAATGGAGAGGAGTCCAATGGAGAAGATGTGGATTATAAAAAATTCTCAGCTAGCGAAGGAGACAATGAAAATGAAGTGGTTCCTGATTCTATGTTTGAGGATGAACTCCATGAAATTGACGGTGAAGAAGTCTATGTTGGACAAAATAAGGCGAATTCAGAGGACCCATTCAACTTATATGATTTACTCAACAAGAAAAAAGATGAAAATAACAAAGGTGATTGTGTAGAGGATAGTTTGAAGTTTCCCCCAGGTTTTACTCCAAAAGACTCAAATGAAGTAACAGAAGAGCGCCCTAATATGAGTAATGAAAGTAAAAGGGTGAGTGAAGAAGGCGTCCATAGTTTTCAGGAGGAAGACACTGGAGTAAAGAAATATGGCTCGAAGAAAAAAGCAAAAGACGATGTAGTGGAATCAATGTGTCCTGGACACTTCCAAAAGCCTGAAACACCATGGTCAGGCGGTTCTATATTGCAATCGATGGACGATATGGTAAAGGTGGGACAAACGGTGGGATATAACATGGAGAAATGCATAAAAAATATAGAAGAGATCATAGAATCACAAGGAGTGAACGAAGATTATCGATGAACTTTTTATCGTTAAACATTCAAGGCCTTGCCCAAAAGGCTAAAAAAGATTGGGTTAAGGAGTTATGTTTGAAAAATAAGGTGAGTTTTTTATCTTTGCAAGACATAAAAATGGAGAAGATCAAGGTTTTTTGTATATAGAAGTGTTGGGGAAATTTATACGTATAGTGCTTCTGTTGGTAATCGGGTGGGATTCTTTGTGTGTGGGATCCTATAGCTTTCAAGAAATTTAACGTTACTGTGTCGGATTATTGACTTATAATTAGAGGAACATGGGTGTTTAATGGAAAAATTTTATTTATAATTTCGGTTTATGCTCCTCAGGAGTTAACTGAAAAAAAGGTTGTTGTGGGATTATTTATCCCTCGTGATGGAGAACTGGAATGGCGAGGTGATTATAATGGGGGATTTCAATGAAGTTCGTAAAAAAGCTGAAGGATTTGGTTCGGTGTTTAATGTGCAAGGTCCAGATGCTTTTAATTTGTTCATTTCAAATGCGGGTTTGGAGGAGGTTCCTCTAGGTGGATGCTCGTTTACTTGGTGTCATAAATCTGCTACTAAGATGAGTAAACTTGATTGATTTCTAATTTCCGAAAACCTTTTGAGTTTGTGTCCTAATATCTCAGCAGTTTCATTGGATCGTTACTTATCTCATCATCGTTCGATTTTAATGCGTGAATCATATTATGATTATGGACCTGTTCCATTTAGGTTTTTTCATTATTGGTTTGACATGGAGGGTTTTGATAAGCTTGTGGAAGAGTCTTGGAAAGCAGCTCCTGTCGCGGATACAAATGCGATAATCAAAATGATGAAAAAACTCAAATATCTAAAAGAAAATATTCATGTGTGAAACAAAATGAATAAGGAAACAATATGAGAAAGTTAAAGGCTGATTTAGCGGAGTTAGATGTGGTTATAGATAAAGGAGGCCAAAAGTTCCATACAGACCCAATATTTGTCATAGACCCAATGAATCAATCATAGCCACTCATTTTTTAATCAAAAATAAAAAAACCACTTTCCACCTTTTTTTTTAAAATTAAATATCTCACACACTGTTAATCGTTACGCAAAACAAAACATATCATCGCGACGAGAATTAAATTATCTTTCTATAGAAGGGCGACACTATGTACTTTCGATGAACTTTTTTTATGATTTTATGAAGTCATATACGATTTTATGAAATCATATATAATTTATGAAATCATATATGATTTTATGAAATCATAATTCGTTATACGAATCATATATGATTCGTATGACGAATCATA